>CM055835.1:26251487-26254995 GCA_029582265.1 Zoroaster sp. YZ-2022 | reverse complement strand
TGCGTCTGTTCGACCGGGCGCTGGTCGCCATTACACGGCCGTTGCATCGAGCTTGCCAACGGTCTGTTCAATTTCGTGCCTGAACAAACACAACCGAATTAAAAACTAGCCAATATTTAATTCTCGAAATGTCAATGAGTAAAGGTGTTTATTTGGGTGTCTGGACTTAGTTTCATTGACAAAAAAAATTATTAATGGCTAGAAATCTTTTCTGATTTTTCACTGAAAATAAACCCGCACGGGGGACCGGAAAATAAAAAATTCCCGACGTGAACTGGTTAAATGACTTTTTCACATATATATAAATGTTTGCCCGATCTGTGCGGCCTCTTTTAGCCGCCATACTTTGTATATGAGAAATTTGGTCCCTGCGTATACAATGTGAATCGATTCCCTTGTTAAGGCAAAATATAAAAATAAAAATAATATTACCATAAACAAATAAAACCCAAAGTGTATCACCACACTGATTTTGAAGCTACCTATGACCAGAAACTTGGAGAATTTTTTTTGCCTTTATTTTCTCTTTTCTCCATCCTTGTGTCTCCTCATCTGCTCCTGCTTTGATCCCTTCCTTCTCCTCATATTCACACCTTCTGATCCCCTCAATCGGGTTCCCTCATCTTAATTAGAATCTTATTTCCAATGTTATCTCAGCGAAAGTCGTATGAGCTAGCAAGACGCCGCCTCAAGCCACAAGGTGAAGATGCCAAGTATGAGAATGAAGTTGAGGCCCAGGAAAATCCCTCACCAAACAGGAAACATCGGTATCAAAAAAGATGTCACATCAGGTAAATTAAAGGGACAGTATCATCATGATCAGAGCAGACTTTCAGCTGGGCATGGAATCGGTGTCCTAGTTTAAGAACTGGCTCATTTATGCAGCAGCAACGGTAATATGACATTATCATTATTTTCAGTTACTGAGTTAAAACTAGCACCATGCTAGTTGATTCTGACGATATTGCTGTTTCAATGGTCTGAAATTCCATTGGTAACAAAAACGTATATTCTCAGGGCCTCAGGAGGAGGGCCACAGCCAAGCGCTCTTGAGAAGCCCGGCCAGGCCAAGGCTGGCCTAGCCTCCTAATCTGTCTTTTGTGAGTCCTAATCCTGTAACAATACAGTACTCTGCCAATCAACATAACCTGAGAGCTTCTAGAGGGGGTCTCTAGCCCAGGCAAGCAGAGCTCATTATAGTAGGCCTCATCTGGCCGAAAGCTTCTCAAAGGCTTGGGTCTGTAACATGGCTCCTTGTCCCTTATATATATTGTCGGATCATTCTTAGTAAATTATGGATGTATTTACAGATGTTTTAGCTCAAATTGTATCCTCTGCTGCTTATAGATAAATTACGAGCTAAAAGCTGTGCTTGTGAATTAAACATTGTTCTACATGTTAAAACATGGTGTTCTGCCTTAAAATAACTCACAAATGTCACACTCTGCTTTTCTAGATCAATGTGGAACTGGAAGCGGCCATCTTTATAGTTACAACATTCAATAGCGCCCTCTGTTGATATGAGATTATGTGATATTGTTACACGTACATTTGTACTGGACTGGTTCCCTGTCTTTATCCTATATCAAGGATATAGACAGACTGTAAGCGTACCATTCAAGGGGTTTCATTGGATACGCGAAGCTGAAGATCTGCGTCACTCTTTGAGGCTCGCGGGCTAGCTACTAACCAATTAGGTCAAAATTGAACATCGGGGAAAATATGGCAGCTGCACGGCCAGGATCTGGCATAATTCACACGCCTCTAGCTCAAAGCGTCACGTCAGATTTCCAGGCTATATTTGTACATTCTTGTAATTTATAAATGGAGAATTAGCTGTTACAAACTGTTTTATACCAACCTAAAGGTATAAGCAAAATAGTAGTTATTGGCCTTACATTTCGAACCTAGCAAGTTCTTTCTTTTTGCCTTTGAGAAAGAACCTGCTAGGTTTGAAACGTAAGGCCAATAACTACTATTTTGCATTTATACTACAGGTCCTTTAGGTTGGTAAGCAGTTTGCAATCAGCTAATTCTCTATTTACTCTTGTGTATGTGTTCATGTTTGTATATCGTCCATTTTGCCTTTGAGATAGAACCAGCTAGGTTCAAAACGTAAGGCCAATAACTACTATTTTGCATTTATACTACAGGTCCTTTAGGTTGGTAAGCAGTTTGCAACAGCTAATTCTCTATTTACTCTTGTGTTTATGTATTTGTTCATGTTTGTATATCGTCCATTTTGCCTTTGAGATAGAACCTGCTAGGTTCGAAACGTAAGGCCAATAACTACTATTTTACATTCTTGTATTTTTTAAATCAATAAATGATAATAATGATTTATTTTGTACTTGATTCCAACAGATATGACAAGACAATATAAGACTATGCAGACTGAGATGGGTGTAAGGGTTCATCAACTGGAGGCGGACCTAGCCAAGACTAAGTTACAACTGGGTATGTTAGCATTTAGGAAGGAGGGCCAGTCTATCTATGTATACAGCCAAGCCTTTGAGAAGCCAGGCCAGGCCCAGTCTTTGCCCAGGCCTGCTGGCTTATATATTGCCCTAGCTGAGCACAAAAGACCCTTTACTAATGAATAGATCTCAAATAGCTCTTATTATTAACACAGACTTGACTGACTGTACCTTAGCTGTCTTTTGTTCACAACTACAGCCAGCATAATGAGCTCTATGTTGATTGATAGGTAGGGCCTATAGTACTGTTACAGGATAAGGACTCACAAAAGACAGATTAGGAAGCCAGATAGCCCTGGCAGGCCAGGCTTCTCAAAGGCTTGGCTGTATCCACGACTTTAAGCCAGGCTTCTCTCAAAAGCTTGGCTGTATCTACGAATTTGGCCCTCCACCCTTAGCAAACTAGCTATAGGGCAGATTCTTAAATCCAATAGAAGAAGCTGAATTAAATTTGATGAGTGGGTATACTCTTGTCTAGTGTTAGACCAAGATGTCTGTGAGAATGTGATCAACAGCCACGCTGCGCTCACTTTTTTTGGCCACGTACATGTTCTGTTTCACACAAAAATCTTGAGTATCTCGTATTTTTGGCCTTTTGGCTTTTGGTGGCGACAGTATGAAAATTGTGTTCCAAATTCGTGCGAATGTGGCATACGCATTGACGGAACGTTCATACTTGTGCGCATATGAACACAACATCCACTTGTGTCCTTGAGCAAGACACTTAATCATAATTGCTTCTCTCCACCCAGGGGTTAAATGGGTACCTGTGAAGGCAGAGTTGGTTTGCTCTATATGCGCTAGAAATGGCAGCAATTGAGCTGTATACTCCCCAGGGAGCTGAGATGGTTTCAGGAATGATTTATGAGCCTTATGAGCCTTATGAGCAGGGATAATAATATAATGCGCCTTGAGCACCACTTAGTTGGTGGATACGTGCGCTATATAAATCCACACATTATTATTATTTATTATTATTAAGACTTGATTGCTGATTGGTTTCATCGGGGCTATTCGCACCGTGCATGCAT
>CM055835.1:26238987-26246487 GCA_029582265.1 Zoroaster sp. YZ-2022 | reverse complement strand
TTGTGTACCTCTGTGAAGTCTTTCTGTGAGCTACAAGAACAATTTTTCTAGAGATAATTTGAAATTGAATTTGAAAGTTTATTTTTGCATTCATTTTTATTTATAATTTGTCTTTTGACTGAACAAAGACATATTGACTGAAGTGGGACTCAAACCTTTTATAACCTCTGGATTACCATACTGGTGCTCTACATACTGAGCTATCCAGCTCTGTAGTTGGCTTTCCCTCAAATTGTCAATAGCGACCATAATGCCAAAAAAGTCTCTGGTTTCTGGTCTCCATGTCAGACTGCATGTCAGCATTTTTAGTTTTCTTTTTTTTTGCTGTGAAACAATGTTCAATTGCACTCATATTGGATTGATTGGAATTTAAAATAACTTTTTCACATAAGGGTATGTGAGACCTCTTTTAGCTTCCATACTTTGTGTATGAGAAATTTGGTCTGGTTCTAATAACTGCATATAAATTTTAACAAGTATCACTTAAACAAAAAAAGATTACCAAAAAAAAAGAAAAGAAAAGAAAATGCGCCATCACACCGATCTTGAAACCGGAGAATATTTCAGGCCTTAAAGATGGAATATAAATGAGGGCACTTATGAATGTGATGTATTCATGTACTGTGCTTACAGTAAAACACAATACCTGTGATGTCACATTATTTCACAAAGACGTATTCGTCTTCATGAAAAAAAAAATTCAAGTCAGAAGCCAGGAAACCCATACATGCCATGTAGCCAGGGATCAAGTTACGATGTTAAATGCAAGCCTGGAATTTCATTCTTGTAGGGGCAAGGCCACTTTTCCCGAGTAAAGGGCACTTCCTTTAGAATATTTGTAAGGGGCACCAAGGCCAAGACCAGGACAACGGAGGCCATGATCTCCATGCCTAGAGTATTTCTCTTGTTCATTCTTGTAGGGGCAAGGCTACTTTTCCTGAGTAAAGGGCACTTCCATTAGAATATCAGAATGTCTATGGGTACATTGGTAATGGGCACCAAGACCAAGACCAGGGCAATGGAGGACATGGCCTCCATGAAACTCCAGGCCTAGAGTATTTCTCTTGTTCATTCTTGTAGGGGGCAAGGCCACTTTTCCTGAGTAAAGGGCACTTCCATTAGAATATCAGAATATCTATGGGAACATTGGTAAGGGGCACCAAGGCCAAGAGCAGTATTTCTCTTGTTCATTCTTGTAGGAGCAAGGCCACTTTTCCTGAGTAAAGGGCACTTCCATTAGAATATCAGAATGTCTATGGGAAAAGGGGCACCAAGGCCAAGAGCAGTATTTCTCTTGTTCATTCTTGTAGGGGGCAAGGCCACTTATCCTGAGTAAAGGGCACTTCCATTAGAATATCAGAATATCTATGGGTACATTGGTAATGGGCACCAAGACCAAGACCAGGGCAATGGAGGCCATGGCTTTCTTGAAACTCCAGGCCTAGAGTATTTCTCTTGTTCATTCTTGTAGGGACAAGACCACTTTTCCTGAGTAAAGGGCACTTCCATTAGAATATCAGAATGTCTGTGTGAATATTTGTAAGGGGCACCAAGGTCAAGACCAGGGCAATGGAGGACATGGCTTTCTTGAAACTCCAGTACTAGAGTATTTCTCTTGTTCATTCTTGTAGGGACAAGGCCACTTTTCCTGAGTAAAGGGCACTTCCATTAGAATATCAGAATGTCTGTGTGAATATTTGTAAGGGGCACCAAGGTCAAGACCAGGGCAATGGAGGACATGGCCTCCATGAAACTCCATGGGCCAATTTCTTAGAGCTGCTAAGCAGAGAATTTTGCTAAGCAAATATTTTTGGTAAGCAAATATAAAACCGACTACCAGCCACAATGCATGCATTTTTGTATAAAAGTTTGGCTGGTAATTAATGAAACCTGCTAAGCAATTCCGGTAAGCAATTTTATAGGCTAAGGAGCTCCATGAAATCGGCCCTAGATCTGTCAACTGGGATCATTCAGAGATCATTATGGCTTTTATTTATAAATCATACATGTTTTTGCAAGTATAAGAGAAATGAATATTCACAATTTTGATCAAATGTAAATAGTCATTTATAATAAGGCATAATAAAAGATTCATAAAAATAAACACTTTTTCATGACTTTTTTGTTTCATCTTAATTTTTATTGCATTGTTATTATCCACAACAAGTAACTGATTTGATAAGTTAATAAACAGATAACAGGGGTGTGATTTGACACAAGTAAAAAAAAAATCCTGAAAAATGGGTAGTGGGCCTAGGTTTCCCTTTGATCTAGAGGAAAAAGCCTCCTGAATGTTTTACAGACTCTCCACATCCCCACAAACAAGAAACTAGAGGTTTGGACACAATACAGGCCACTTCTTTCTTTCCTTGGTGGCTACTTCTCTTCTATCATGAACATTTTTAGGCAAATGTTTACAGACTCCACATCCCCACAAACAAGAAACTAGAGGTTTGGACACAATACAGGCTACTTCTTTCTTTCCTTGGTGGCTACTTCTCTTCTATCATGAACATTTTTAGGCAAATGTTTACAGACTCCACATCCCCACAAACAAGAAACTAGAGGTTTGGACACAATACAGGCCACTTCTTTCTTTCCTTGGAGGCAAACGGAAATTTGTACAAAATCCTGAAATCGGGAAAAATCCTGAGATATCACAGGCCTGAGATAAACTTCTGGTGACACCATTTGTTATGAAAAGAATTGGTGAAGGGATAAACCTGGGCTATCAACCAGTATTTTCTATTTGTCTTCAGGATAGCGGTGAGTTAGGGAGGAGGGCCAAAGTCATGGTACAGCCAAGCCTTTGTGAGAAGCGTGGCCAGGCCCAGGCTATCTGGCCTCCTAATCTGTCTTTTGTGAGTCCTAATCCTGTAACAATACAGTACCTGCCGATCACCAGAACCTGGGCTTCTGGAGGGCCTAGCCCAGCCAAGTAGAGCTCATTATAACGGCTGCAGTTGTGAACAAAAGACAGCTGAGGTGTCAGTCAAGTCTGTGTTAACAATAAGAGCTAGTTGAGATCTATTCATTTAGTAAAGGGTCTTTTGTGCTCAGCTAGGGGATTATATAGGCCTGAGCAAAGCCTGGGCTTGGCTGGGCTTACCAAAGGCTTAGCTGTACCAGGACTTTGGCCCTGCCCCCTTTAACCAAAACAAAACCTTTCACGGTGAGTTAACCGGTTAACCAATGGTTGGCACCTGACAGCCACACAAACTAGATCTTCTGCAAATAGCACACTGTGTATACACCAAAAAGCATAGATAAACCTTCCTGCAATGACAGTTTAATAACCAATGTAGCCAAAAAGAAAGTCTAAGAACAACAAAATGGGCGGCAAATTCTTCCAAAATTGTTAGTTGTATTTTTGAAACGTTGGTTTTGGTTAGCCGGTTAGAAAATTTCTAAATGGTTAGTGCAATTTTGGTCGGTTAAGGCCGGTTCATACTTCATGTGAAAGCTAATGCTAAGTGAAATTTGTGACGTCAGCAACGGTTCACGGCAAATATTCGCGGCGAAGGTTTGCAAAAGTTGAACACATTTCAACTAGTTGCGCGAATCATTCGCTTGAATTCTGATGACGTAAATTACATTCACATTCGCTGCGCAAGTAGAACCGCCTTTAAGCAGTTAACCATCCCAGCACTATGGATCAGTGCCATGGTCGAGCGGTTTAGTGCATCGGTTGTGTTCTGATGGCTGAGTCGCCAGAATGTGGGTTGAATCCCAACCGCGACCGTGCTGTGTCCTGAGCAAGACACTTTACCATAATTGCTTCTCTCCACCCAGGGGTAAATGGGTACCTGTGAGGACAGAGTTGGTTGTTGTGTTTGATTAGCCCTATATGCGCTGTAATGGCAGCAATTGAGCTGTATACTCCCCAGGGAGCTGAGATGGTTTCAGGAATGATTTATGAGCCTGATGAGCATGGGTAATAATATAATGAGCCTTGAGCACCAGTTTGGTGAATACGTGTGCTATATAAGTCCACATTATTATTATTATTATTATTACTTTAGAGATGTCCAGGACACAGAAGCAGGACAGATACAGGATTCTAAACGTGTAATAGTTGCATAAATACTTTGATATTCAAGTGAAATTGTTCACTGTTGTTAAGCCACTTGTTTCAGCTATCATGGCCGGCCTGTAAGCCTACTTCTAAAAGTTCTTCACAGTATTAAAATACCTCTGTATGAAATCAACAAATTCCGTTTGGCAACAAAATGTCAATAACTGACCAGCACTAAGAAATGGTTCAAGGTTGAACACCTCTTACGTTTACATCAAGACTGAACAAGTCTGGTCAAAATGGCCTTTAATCCAAAAACTAATTATTTACAAACAAAGTACTCAACCAAATCACCGGATTTAATTTTGCCCTGCACCGATGTGTCTATAGCACTGTATACTCAGTGCTTTCGAGTGTCTGTGAAAAAAAATATATTCACAGGTGACTCGGACGGGATTCGAACACACGACCTCTTGCTTACTAGTGCAGATGTCTTAACCTCTCAACCACCGAGCTTGCCCGATGACAATTGGCCGGCTAGAATCTTATATAGCAGCGGGATCCGAGATGTTTATAAAATTGATGAAATTCTTGCGTCAGGTGATAAACATACATACTAGTGCAGACGTCTTAACCTCTCGACCACCGAGCTTGCCCGATGACGATTGGCCGGCTAGAATCCTATGTAGCAGTGGGTCCCGCGATGTTTATAAAATTTATGAAATTCTTGCATTGGGTGATAAACATACAACCAATAATCTTATTAAGGTCCTAAAAGACGTGATGGTCTGAATGAAAATACTCAATTCATCAACTTTTGATAATAAACGAGTTTCACAGGTTATAACATTTAATATAGGATTTAAGGCTTTGCATTGTGGGAAATGGTAATTAGGAAAGTTTTCGGAAGCACCATGTAACAAATCTCTAAAGTAGAGGTGTTGGCTCTGAGAAGAGCCGGTTTTATTCTCAACGTTTCGGCAAGTATGCTCTGGATTCTCCTGACGACGGCCAGAGCATACTTGCCGAAACGTTGAGAATAAAACCGGCTGTTCTCAGATCCAACACCTCTACTTTAGAGATTTGTTACATGGTGCTTTGAAAACTTTCTTCTACCATTATAACATTTAAGTCAAATTAATTTTGTTCAACAATTATAAAAAAAAAAACCAATGATCAACAATAATAAACATTTTATTAATTTGTTTAATCTCACACCTTTCTCAGACATTATTCAAACAAAATTTGCAAAAACTCATTATTTACTACAAAAGGGGTCCCAGACTACTTGGTCAAGATCGTTGGCAAGGTTCACCAAAAAAAAAAAGCCTGGCACCATTTTGGTAGTATTTGACTTCTACAAGTTTCATTTGAATAACGTCTAGTACATTTTGTCCTCAATCAGTGTTTCTAAAATCCAACCAGGGCCAATATCAAAGAGCTGCTAAACACACAAATATGGTGAGCAGAGAAAAATTATGCTTAGCGAAAATCGGTTAAAAGCGTCATGTAATATATACTACTCAAAACAATTTAGGGGAACAATTTGGATTTTAACATCAAATAGGGTTTTGAAATGTTCCATGAACCCGGGATTTTCATTTGCAACCCCCTCTCTCTTTCAGTAGTCATGTCATGAAATGTGTAATCACTACATGCATCCTTTATCATCTGTTTCAGCATTGTGCAGTTGTTTCCTCATCAATTCCTGTGAGAAACATTAACTGTTTATCTGAAATAAAATGATCTTGCTTTTTAACTAGAGATTATTCAGGGTGTTCCCTAAATTGTTTTGAGTAGTATATATTGCTTCCTGCCAGGTTTTCAACAAAATTTTTTGCTACGCAGAGAAATGTTAGTGAGGAGGGCCAAAGTCATGGTACAACCAAGCCTTTGAGAAGCCTGGCCAGGCCCAGGCTACGTAGAGAATTCTGCTTAGTAGAGAATTCTGCTTAGTAGAGATATTTTGCTTAGTAGAGAATTCTGCTTAGTAGAGAATTCTGCTTAGTAGAGATATTCTGCTTAGTAGAGATATTCTGCTTAGTAGAGATATTCTGCTTAGTAGAGAATTCTGCTTAGTAGAGAATTCTGCTTAGTAGAGATATTCTGCGAATATTTTTGCTAAGCAATATAAAAACAGACTACCAAGTCAAAAGTTTGGCTGGTAACCAAAAAAACTTGTTAAGCAAATTTTTCTGCGAAGCAGCTCGATGAGATCAGGCCCAGGTGTGGTGAATAGATATGGGTCCTAGTCGCTATTAAAATTTCTTGAGTGAATACGTGTAACACTTTCTGCACAATGGTGTTTCTTGCAGTTCTGGAAATAAACATAAACTTTAATAAATATTCTGTAATCATAACGACTGTCTCTGTAATCCATACAGAGGAAAAAGAGAAAAAAAAAAAATCTCCGGTTTATGAGTGTCTCTCCACGCGTAAATAGCCTCAGACCCGAAAGGTCAACATTTTAAATTTTCTTATTTTTGGTTACAAACGATGTCCAATTGCAGCCAAAATTGCTGGATCGAATGTTTTTAAAGGGGCAAGGTATTGTCATGATCAGAGCAGGATTCTTTTCAACAAGGGCATGGAAATGATATATACTAGTTTAAAGATGAATACAGTGACTGAAAATTACTGGCTCATTTATGCAACAGCAACAGTAATATGACCTTATCATGTGGGGTATTATAGCAGTCACTGTGTTAATCTATAACTAGCACTATGATTCCACGCCTCGTTAGTTGTGACGCATACCCAGCCCCTCAAGTTAAAAGCGACTTTTTCACATAGGAGTATGAGCGTTTGCACACCATACTTTGTGTATGGGGGAAAAACAGAAAGAGAATGAAGAAAAAGCGTCACCATGGGAGTGCCATGGTCGAGCCAGGTTTAGTGCATCGGATTTGTGTTCTGATGGCTGAGTCGTCAGAATGTGGGTTGAATCCCAGCCATGACCGTGGTGCTTGTGTCCTTTGGAGCAAGACATTTTACCACAATTGTTCTCTCCACCAGGGGTTAAATGGAGTACCTGTGTGAGGGCAGAGTTGGTTGATTAGCCCTATATGCGCTGTAATGGCAGCAATTGAGCTGTATACTCCCCAGGGAGCTGAGATGGTTTCAGGAATGATTTATGAGCCTTATGAGCAGGGGTAATAATATAATGCGCCTTGAGCACCACTCAGTTGGTGGATACGTGCGCTGTATAAGTCCACACATTATTATTATTATTATTACCACACTGATTTTGAAGCCGAATTAGGACCAGAAACATACTTTGTCTATGACAATTTTTTTCTGGTTCCAGTAACTGCATAAAAAAACACAAAGGGGGCCACTTTCCTACCGTCACGTTAGCAGTTTTTCTTATGGTTGTAATTTTTTTTTTTGATATCTGAAACCACCCAAAACGAATTTCAACATTTGAATAGACATGCATGCTTATCCTGAAGATAATTTGAGTTGATTATTACTTTTTTTTAGGT
>CM055835.1:26060224-26238487 GCA_029582265.1 Zoroaster sp. YZ-2022 | reverse complement strand
TCCTAGTTTAAGAAAAACAGGGTGACTGAAATTTACTGGCTCATTTATGCAGCAGCAATGGTAATATGACCTTATCATGTGGGTATTATTTTCAGTCACTGAGTTAACTCTCGTACTACTACAAGAGTCAAAATCAGTCAAAATGTTGATATACTTGCCAAGGTATATCTAGTGCACTTAAAAGTCAAACACTGTCAAACCTGTAAGTACATTTACAGGTCAAAATGTGTTGACCGTTTTTGACTGGTAAAAGCATTGTCTGGTATTGTTCAGGGTGGTCAAAATGACAGTAAAAACCAGTTACAAATGCCCCTGCGTGCACATTTGGGTCAACAGTCAAAACAGGCAGTTGACTGATTTTGACCTCTATAGCTACTTCCCACTAACGTGCAGCTACAGTAGGAGGGTTAATCTAAAACTAGCACTCCGATTCAATGCCCTGTTGATCGTGACGATATTGTGCCTTTAAAAGCAAAAGTATACCATTGGTAAACTTTCCTGTCCGTTGTGTCTCACTTGACCTTTCTTAAAAATGCTAGCAGCTCGGGTTTCAATACCCTCATCACTTTTAATACCCCAAGAAAGTTTTGCTGTAAACATTTGTTTTTTGCGAATGCCAAATAGCCTTTAAATAAAAATTTAAAAAAAACACTGCATTTTGTTGAACAGTGTTAACTGTGTATTTCCGTTCAAAATAATTTAGGTACAGGTATATGACATAAAACACAATAAAGGGGGGGCGACTTTGCATCCGTCACGTTAGCAGTTTTTCCAATGGTTGTTATTTATTTTTAAGTACCTGAAACCGACCAAAAAGTGTTTCAACATGTGAATGGACATGCAGGCTTATACTAGAACTAATTTGAGTTGATTTAATTTATTTTTAGGGGTTCGAGCTACAGCGCGAACACCTATTGTTTTTGTTCGGGTTTTTTTTTTTTTTTTTACTTCTTCTTCTTCTCCCCAATAACTGTCCGGTAACAAACACATACTTGCAAACTTCACATGAACTTAGAACTTACCAAGTAGATGAAACACGAGTTGTGAGTGACCCCAATTTGACCTTACTTCCTGTCCAAACCGGAAGTCAAAGTTTAATATTTAAAAAAATCATTTCTCAACAACCACAAGAGGTAAATTCACAGTTTATGCACTATTGTACAGATTAACTGTCAAAAATATTTACAAAAACATGACCCCAATTTGACCTTTACTTCCTGTCTAAACCGGAAGTCAAATATTTAAAAAAAAAAACATCTCAACAACCACAAGAGGTAAATTCACAATTTTTGTACCATTGTACAGACCGTTAATTGTCAAAAGATATTTACAAAAAGATGACCCCAATTTGACCTTACTTCCTGTCCACACCGGAAGTCAAAGTTTAATATTTAAAAAAAAAACATCTCAACAACCACAAGAGGTAAATTCAAAGTTTAATAACAAAAAATAATAATACAAAGTTTCTTTAAAAAACATTCTGACGTCATAACTGCCCTGACAAAACTCGAACACCTATGTGTTTGTAATATCACAAACACTGCCGTCTAGTTTTATTTATTTCTTTACCCTCAAATTTCCATAAAAATGGACGGAAAAAGTTACCTCACTTTTCCGTCCATTTGTTGATGGAAATTTTAGGGTAATTAAAAATATAATAGTAATAATCAACTCAAATTATCTTTAGGATAAGCATGCATGTCTATTCAAATGTTGAAATTCTTTTTTGGTGGTTTCAGATATTTAAAAAAAAATTACAACCATTAGAAAAACTGCTAACGTGACGGTAGGAAAGTGGGCCCCCTTTATTGTGTTTTATGTCATATGCATGTGTAGGCGTGAGAAACTTAAAATACAGTACAAGGATTAAAATGAATTCAATACGTCTGTTGGTCTGCTGGATTCTGCTGGATTTTACGAATACGCAAGTTAAATCATTTGTCTAAATTGCACATACAAATTTGTTTTGGTATTAACAAAATAACTGAAGGAATAAAATACTACAAGTCTTACTTAAAATAGTAAATAGTTAAAAAATCACTGACTTCATGAAACTGCAGTTTTTTGGGGTGCCACATCCACAGAGAATAACATTCTATGAACACTTTTCATGAAATTGTCATGTCCCTCTTTTACTTAAAATGTTATCCTTAAAACATTTCCTCCCCACCCAAACTGGCAGTTCAGCTTATTTATTGTTGATTCCTATGTGTATGTACCATTGTCAAAAGTTGTATAAATCCCTTGCCACAAAACTCACAATGGTATATGATCTCTCAACTACTGCTGTCGGGTAAATGTTCCACAGATCTTAATTTAAAAAAAAATGTTTTGAACCAATTTGTATTTACCACAAGGATTAAACAGATTTCTGGTGCCACAGTACATGCACATAATAAATAAATGTTTTCTTAAGCTTAGTTAAAGGAATAAAACACAGGTTCCGATTACACTTCCTCATGGAGCATACGATGGCGGTCTGTCTGATGCCTCTTCATTGTCGAAGGTCGTATAAATCCCTTGCCACAAAACTCACAATGGTACGGATAAGTACCACTGTGGCGGAACATATGATCTCTCAACTGCCGCTGGCGGGTAAATGGTGTTCCACAGATCTTACATACAAACTGCGGAACACTTGCATGGGTTATTAAGTGCTCTTTTAAGGTGAAGTTGTACTTGTAACTCTTGCCACATAAATGACAGACATGCCTATTAAATCTATACAGATTAGATGATTGATTTCCGCCAGAAAAAACTCCCATGTTTCTTTGGAATGACTGTCGAATCCCAGCGTGTGTGCTGACAGCAGAAGCAGTTGGAGTGTTACCGACAGAATCCACTGGGCTACATGTAGAGGCTGTTTCTTGAAAAGTCATTTGTGGGTCGGCGTCTTTGTGTTGGCACTGTACCTCTGCGGGACTTGGAGAACGTGACCCAGATTTGTCCTCGGCTGGGTTTTGAATAATCTGCGGAAAAACGGGTCTCATACTAGGCCCAGGGAGTGAACTCATATTTAAGGGAAAATTATTGTCTTCGGATGTCTCCCCTGGTACCTCCTCCAGTTTTGCCTCAACCAGATGGCCCTCTGATGTCGCCTCTACTCTGGACTCTCCAGACGTTATTGCCGATGGGAAAACATTCTGTGAGGACTGAGGACTAATAGCACTTCCTGGGCCGCCATGAATCTGTGTTACGTGTTCTTTTAAATCTACAACTCGCGAAAAGGATTTCAGACAAATCCGGCACTGACATCTGGTACTCTCACTGAATTGTTTGTGGACCTTTTCATGTTTGATTAAACTGGTGCCATTAAAGAATCCCTTGTTGCATACTGAACAGATGTATGGCATGACAGTGCGATGCATTCTCATGTGACGCTGCAGGTGTTGAGCCAACTTGTAGCTTTGTCCGCAGACATCACAGAGGAAACACATACGTCTATCCATCCCATGATTCGTCTGTGCATGCCGGCTAAGAATTTGGATACTTCCGAATGTCTTGCCGCAGATTCCACACTGGTATGGTTTAGGAGCTGGAATGATAGCTTCCGCATTTTGAGTTGTTACTTCTAAATTCGTAAGAATTTGGCTTGGGAATGGAGTATGAATTCTTGCATCCACAGACTTGGCCAATGCTTGTAATTTATTGATAGGAAAGCCAATTGAGTATGTTGCAGAAGCTGGTAAAAGCCTGCAAGGAACAGATTCACAATCATCATCTTTAGAACCACAATTGGGGTTTGATCCCTGATCTTCTGATGTTGATCCATCAGTTGGACGACAATCTCCAAGAATTGTTGAACGGCTTTCCTGGCTTTCTGGTGGTATCTCCATTCTGTCTCCTCCAAAGTCATGGTTATCTGAGCAGTGCTCAGCAAACTGACCAAGATCCTCCTCCACCTTGACATCAACAAAAGCACCTTCCATGCTCTCTTCAACACTGGTCTCAGCTCTGTCACTGTCCATGGAATAAATTCTTGATACACTCTGGCTCAATGGATTATTTGAAGCCTCGTCACCTGGACTTGCCTCTGCCTCTGCCATTCCGTCTCTCTTTATCGCCTCATCCGCATCCTCTAATACCACCTTACCATCACTTTGGCATCCTTTCTCCACCAAGACAGTTTTGGGAAGACCAGTGATCCCTGACACCTGAACCTCCCATGGTTGCTTGGACAGTCCCTTCCCTTGGTACTGAAGGTGGAGGGTCCTAGTGGCATAGTACTGGCCTGATTGGTCTCCTGTGTCCTGAAGTTTGACCAGTACCTCACAGCCAGTCTGAACAGCCAACTCATGTGCCTGAAATAATAGCGATTAGGAAAATGACATAAATTGTATTAACCCTCCTACTATTGCTGTTCTTTAGTGGGAAGTTGCTGTAGAGGTCAAAACCAGTCAACTGCCTGTTTTGACTGTTGACCCAAATGTGCACACAGGGGCATTTTTGACTGGTTTTTACTGGCATTTTGACCTGCAAATGTACTTACTAAAGTTTGACATTGTTTGACTTTTAAGTGCACTAGATATACCTTGGGAAGAATATCAACATTTTGACTGATTTTGACCCTTGTAGTAGTAGAAGGGTTAATAATTTTAATGGACAAGTTATCAATAAAAGCTAAAAGAGCATATTTGGATCATCAAAGAAGAAGAAAAAATGAATCTTTTGTGGATTTTTCCCCATAGAATTTAGAGAAAAAAATATATAAAAACCTTAATCCTCCGATGACTGCAAGGGTCAAAATGTTGATATACTTGCCAAGGTATATCTAGTGCACTTAAAAGTCAAACACTGTCAAACCTTACGTGTAGTAAGTACATTTACAGGTCAAAACGAGTCGACCATTTGTAACTGGTAAAATCATTGTCTTGTATTGTTGAGGGTGGTCAAAATGTGCACATTTGGGTCAACAGTCAAAACAGCCAGTTGACTGATTTTTACTTCTATAGCTTACTTCCCACTAAAGTGCAGCTACAGTAGGAGGGTTAAAATACAATATATAAATATACTGTTTAAAGGGACAATATCGTCACAACCAACAGGGCATGGAATCGGAGTACTAGTTTCGTCAAAATAATAATGTAGACTTATATAGCGCAGTTGTCTGGTTTTGACCACTATAGACGAATTTCAAATTGACCCAGTCTGCGCACTTCCGCATTGAAACCGAGGCTCTCTGTGTCAAGTGACAACACCGATGCGAAGTAGACAATAGAATGGCGCATGCGTCAACACTGAGAGCCTCGTTATCAAACCCAGAAGTGCGCAGATCATTGTTAATGTCGTCATCTTGGGATTTGTCTATAGCTACTTGCCACTAAAATGCAGCTATAGTAGGAGGGTTAATAAACTGAACATTTTAGAGATCAGATTTTCAAGAGTGCACACATGTGGAATGCTTGTAAACACCCTCCACCAAATTAAGATACTTGCCTTCTGAAAGACTGCCCTGCGCAAATTCTCTTTCACCCATTCCCGCAAATCCGGATTCTCAATAAATCGCATGATTAAGCAGAATCGTCACCTATTAGTATTTCATTACACCCTGAAATTGAACGTACAACAATAGGACTTAATAATGGGTGAAGATAAAAGGGTAGTTTTAAAAATTTCACCAACAAACCTTTTTGACATTTTCAAATAAAAAATGCATTATCAGGGCCCCTGGCATTGGAACCATAGTATTAGCCAGCAATACCTTTGGGTGTCTTTCGGACGCCCCGTTTGCTAAATGGACATCCTGTTTTATTTGCAATACCCATACAACAGTATTGTAAGTTAAAGTTTTGGACACCTTGTTTTTCAAAGAATAACAAATTTGGATGCCCTATCTCCAAATCCTGGCTAATACTTTGATTGGAACCAAATCCAGTGGCTTATATTTTATAAATAAATATAACAGAAAGAATGTTGTATCCGACAGCCACTTTTAAAGGTTTTGGGGGGAATTTTTTTGCAGCCACTAACTAGTTAAAAAAATATTCTATCGATTTTTCGGGGTACAGAAAGCGAAAACTATCTTTAAAATCCACTTTTATGATGGTTTTCTGACTTTATTTCCCTTCTAAAAACATCCTCCCCTTCAGAAAATAGAACTCATTAGAAGGATCCTATTATAGTTGCCACTGCGCATGTACAATGACTGTGTTGGTCACTAACGGGGGAGTTGACAAGATCAGACTGACATGACTGAGGAAGTCATCGTATACCAAAAATGCCTGTTTTTTCATGAAATAAATATCCTGGAATAATTTGAAGTATATGTCCATCATCGTCCATATGTTCTCCACCTTACTGGGTAGATAAGATTACATTATTGGTTATATTGCATGAGAAAAAGTGGCAGTCGGATACGACATTCTACCCAATATAGCGGTTATCATGGTGGAATGTCTGGCTGTGCCGTGTCCTTTCTCTATGATCTGGTACGTTACAATAATCTTAACTCTAACTTTACATGATTATCAATGGACTGATGACCATGAAAATGTTAAAAAGGTATGGATACACCGCAGTTAGTTAGGCACACACTAGTCCGAATGCCTCTTCCCCTCAATGTGTCCACACCTTTATACAATATAAGCCTTATTGGAATTGCCGCGAGCATGCGCATTGACTTGAAAAGTCAACAGGGGGGCAATTTTTGGGGTGATAAGTTTTACGTAATTATGACAACATTACGGAGAAGTTTTCTTTGAAATTGGTTAGATATAATAATTTAAGTGATTTGATCTTATCAATTTCGAGGAAAAATTTTCTGTAATGTTGTCATAGGCCTAATACCTAAAGAATTTGTATCCTCGTACGCAAGGGTATCGTCCATGTGTGCGTAATTCACCGCACTCGTGAAATGACGCACCTACCTTTGGCTTAGCATTTCTCAGAAAACTTACAAAACTATTACTGGTTGCATAAACTTATCTAAGTCGTGCTTGTTACAAAAATAAAAATTATAGTGAAATTGTATGATGTGCTTGTGAAAGTGGAAAAAGTTGTTTAACCACTGATTTTACTAGATACAAATAGTAAGAGATTTACATGACCTCAATTTTTTTTTCACGAACATCTGTGATTTTATTGTTCTATGCTGTCAACAAGCTGTTGTCTGTGGAAACCAAAATATATGAATCATTGAATGCTTTGCATTTGCAATGATTTTTTAATGAAATACTGATCCTCAAATTGGACACATTCCTTATAGAAGAAGTGAACGAAGACTACTTAATTCGTTGGTGTTTATTTCGACGATAGTAGAAAATTATTGAGAAACTGAAACATTAATATCATGGTTATGAAAAGAAATCTTTTATTTGACAAAATGTTAACAGCAATTTTACACATTTCAAAGTTTTAAAGTACTTTTTGCAAAAAATTTAACCACCTTCCATTTTATTGGTCTTTCAAGAATATTGATTAAAAGTTTTGAGAGCTTCTCCAAATTATACCATTTTATTTTAAAAATTGAAAACAATATTTTTATTTTCAAGTTTAAAAACAATTTTACAACCATCTGAAATAAGATGAAACATGATTTCAACTGTTTTTCTTCTTGGGTACATTTTCTGTGCCCCCCCATCAACTTTAACAGTTTGGGGTGAGTCATTATACCAACATCAATTTTCTGATGACCACAATTCTGTGCGTCTCAAAAAACGGCGCTCAAGACGTCCACGCGTTGAAATGATCATGCATTGAAATTCAGCATTTTACAAGAGAATCCTTCACTGAAACAAACTGAAACACCAAACTGCTAATTTCATTTGTAAGTTACCGTCCAGTTGATTATACAGGGTGTCTTAAAAAAAAAGGAAACCGAGATTAATCTGTTTATTTCTCAGATACTGCTCAATGTTGTTTAAAATGGTAACCACCATCTATTATTTAATGATGTCCTCTTTCTTATGACACCAAGAAATCCATGACTACCATCACGGATGACTGAGCACAAAGTTGTGAAACGGACCATGTCAGAAATGGCTTTGCACCACAGGTCTATTCGCACAGTGTTCAGCATGTCTAAAAATAAGAACAAAGACCAGTATGTAAAGAGCAAAATCATTTTTTCAATGATTAAACAGTTGGAGGCTTATCCCTGTCCCAACCTAACCCCAGTGTCCTTCAACATTCCCCCCATTTCTTTCAACGCAAACTTCTGCCCCGGTTCTCATTGCTCTGACCGCATTCCTGATTACGTCTCTCTGTCCTCTTAAGGTCTCAACTGCAGCCACGATTCTGGCCTGTAGGTCATTGATGTCTCTGGGTGGTGACGTGTAAACTTTGTCCTTAAGATGCCCCCACAAAAAGAAGTCACAGGGCGTGAGGTCCGGGGACCTTGGTGGCCACTCAATCTCATGGTTCAAAGCAATTACTCTCATGTTAAAAAGGTGCCTTAGTCTGTTCCTAACGATAATCCGCCGATGAGGTGGAGCTCCATCATGGGCCCACCATAATCGCCGGAACACCCCTCCTTCTTGTTGCTCGAAGTGTTGCTGTAACTGTGGAACAATTTCGTTGTCAATCATTTCAAGGTACCGTTCCCCATTAAGATTGCCATCAAAGAAACAGGGTCCGATGAGTGTGCCATTTCCACAGAGGCCTATCCAAAGAGAAATCTTCTCCCTACTCATGTTGACGTCGAAATTGAAGGGAGGCGGCTTATGTATCCAGCGGCGTAGCCACGGGGGAGCCTGGGGGGGGCACGTTTCCCCCACAAATTTCCAGTGCCCCCCCCCCCCAGGTGCCCCCCCACAAAAAATCCTCATAGTGCCCCAAAAAACAGAAAAGAAAAAGAAAAGGGAAAAAACCCATACCCCCTGGGCCCCCCCACTGAAAAGCAATGCCCCCTATGCCCCCCCCCACTGAAAAAGTCCTGGCTACGCCGCTGTATGTATCAGTGCGTATTCACCGACATTCTGGTTATTGACTCTGCCGTTCATAAAAAATGCTGCTTCATCCCCCATCACAAGGTGCTCCAAGAATCTGGGCTGTTGGTCAAGTAACCACTGGCAAAATATTAGTCGTCTGGGTAGATCCGCATCAAGGAGTTTGTGAGGCCTTTGCATTCTGTACGGGTACCATTGGATGTCCAGTCGCACAATCTTGTTGAATGATGAAGGTGAGATTGCTAACCCGTTCCTCCTGACATAAACATGAGGGTCTCTTTGCAGCAACTCACGGACTGCCCTGATGTTCTCATTCGATCGGGCCGTTCTTCGTCGACCAGAACGACCCTTAATTGTTAAGGTTCAAACTTGTACCCTCCCTACGGTACTTCCTAATGTTCTTCCAAATTGTTGACTTTGCGGGAACAGCACGGTCTGGAAATCGCTCTGCAAATTCATCAGCGACTTGCTGAAGGCTTCCAGTTCTCATCCACTCAGTCACAACGAAAACACGCTGCTCTGTTTTGAGTTGCATTTTGCAAGGTTTTAGGTTTTCTGAGCAAGTGGACCGCTTTTGAGACTTTTAAAGGGGTATGATAAAATTGGCATACGAGCCAACATTGCGTAATTTAGGGCCACAAAAGCCCTGCACTGGGCAGTCTTGGTTTAACACCAAAACATCCATCTGGTGCAAAGCCATTTCTGACATGGTCCGTTGCACGCTCAGTCATCCATGATGGTAGCATGTTTCTTGGTGTCATAAGAAAGAGGACATCATTAACCCTCTCAGTACCGAATTGTTTTGACATAAACAACCACTGGTGACCGCATTGTTTGACCACTCAAGCGTGAAACACACATTCTTACACAACAGAAAGCTTGTGTTCAAAGGCCAATTTTACAAACTCTATTATCACCTTGAAGATATCGTTTTACAGCAAAATAAATAATAAAAAATATCTTACTTATTGAATTCCCTTTCATAAAATTCAAAAAACATTAAGATCGGTCAATAAATGTCCAAGTTCTTGGTCTTTGTTTCCTCAGTGTGATCTGTAAACTCAAACACTTTTTTGTACACAAACACATGGCGCTCCGTAGGTGTTTGGCATTTCGGATCTTTACACTACAATTTGAAGGGATTGCATAATAGCAACCTTATTTTATTTCACCATCAATGGAAAGATCCGATCTTGCTCTTTCCAACCATTGTAAGCTTGAGTATGGAGTGTGAACATGGACAAAACTACAGCTTTATAACAAATGGCCTTTATCATGTTTATGCTCAGGCTTGAGTGCTTTTTTGTGTGAAAGCTTGGTCGACTAAAGTCGCCTATGGTAAGGAAGAGGGGGTATGAGTGCAGTCGACTAAAGTCGCCTATGGTAAGGAAAGGGTTAAGTAATAGATGGTGGTTACCATTTTAAACAATTAAAATTGAGCAGTATCTGAGAAATAAATAGATTAATCTCGGTTTCCTTTTTTTTTTAAGACACCCTGTATAAACCTTAGGTGCGTCATTTAGGGTAAATTGAGGATACTAATTTTTTCAAAGATACAAGGTTGTTTTTCAAGTCAATGCGCATGCTCACAGCAATTCCGATAAGGCTTATATGACATACAATTACTTCATATTATTGTTAAAGGAGGAGACAGAGTGGAAGAGGCAGTAACATTAGAACTATCGTTAACAAGGCACACACAGTTCTAACCTAACATAACATTGTTTGTTTGTTTGCTTTTGTTTGTTTTTTGGAAATTAGCCAGGAATGCCAGGGCACATTTCAAAAAGTGACAATCAAATTCTCAAAATGTTGTACATGAAACCTTTTTAAATGACCAAAATCCTGACCCTAACCTATAGATAGGCCTATGTGAAAATCCCCAGGTCAGGTATTTTAACCAGAAATATTTTTTCACGAAATAGATACAACGCTTCGAAGTGTACATTCCCGAGGTTTTGTTTAGATCAGACACAGGCCACAGACGGGGTAATATCTTAATGTAAACTCAATTATTAAGGTTATAAACTTCCCATTTTCTTACCACTATTCACGCATGGTTTACTATTCAGTTGTTTATTCCCGTATCAGTGCCAATCCAATCCACAGATCAGACAACGAACGTCAGGGTTTTAGTTGCAGTTTATTCGGAAAGCGTTGTAATTCCTGTAATGTTAGTCGACGGCTGTTTGAATATACGACGGCTGTTTGAATATGTAGTGTATGCGTTTCGTAATTTATGGTCAATCTAAATTTATATAGGCCTATAGACTATGGGCCCAAGTAGGAAAAATTAATCCTTTCAGATCAAAGTGAAGTTTATAGCATAATGAAATGATGAAGGTGAAACTTAACAAAATAATCACTTAATATTAACAAAAAATCTTTAAATAAATTGACTCTTCTAGAAATAATATATCTTATCCGCAAAATACAATGGTTTATTCTTGTTTAAATATTTCAATTGCACTGTACAGAAAATAACCAAATGAATCAAAAAAATTATTAAAACAATTAAAAAGTATTTTTGTTGAATATACATGCAGTATAAATGCACTTGAAATAAACACTGATAATTTAGTTTATCATTTAGGAATTTTGTTTATATACTACTCAAAACAATTTAGGGAACACCGGAATAATCTCAGTTAAAGCAAGATCACAATGTTTCACAGAATTGATGAGAAACAACTGCACAATGAAACAGATGATAAAGGATGCATGTAGTGATTACACATTTCATGACATGACTACTGAAAGAGAGAGGGGGTTGCAAATGAAAATCCCGGTTCATGGAACATTTCAAACCTATTTGATGTTAAAAATCCGGTGTTCCCTAAATTGTTTTGAGTAGTATATTAACATAGAGAAAGGATCTCTATGATATTAATCTAGCTATCATTCATTCATTCAGCTCATGAAAATGTATGTATGAATCATTTAATTCATAAAAAATGACTTATTCTAACATGGCTGTCTCTTAAAAGGAATGTTAAACATTGGTAACTACCAGATTATCAAATTAAAGGGACAGTATTATCACGAACAAAGCAGACTTTCAACAGGGCATGGAATCGGTGTCCTAGTTTAAGATGAACACAGTGACTGAAAATTAATGGCTCATTTATGCAGTAGCTATGGGGAAAATTACCTTATTATTTTGGGTAATATTTTCAGTCACTGAGTTAATCTAAAAATAGCACTCCGATTCCATGCCCTGTTGATTGTGACGTACGATATACTGCCCCTTTAACTAAAACTTTTTATCTAAAAACTAAAACTCAGTGTGAAGTTGGAACAAGTAACAATGATCTCCAGAGAATTACTCAGTCTGGAAAATTGTTATGTATAATTTAAAAGAAATTGCCATCCTGCATCTTTTTGTAAAACCAAAAAACCATGGAAGAGTTTTTTTTGTCATTTTCTCAAAAACGTGAGCAGGTAATATAGTTCTTGAAAACTAGATGATTGAAATGACATCGCCAAGTAACAATCATGTACATTTCCTTCCATTGTTTTCATCTTCAAGCACACATGCATTATTTGTCTCTTGACATTAAATATATCTACATACATAGTCCATGTACACAACAGCTGCAGCTCAAATGCCACTGTTTAACATGTCAAACTGAAAATTTCTGAAATAACATCTGGAATCGTAAATTATTTGATTTTTTATTGATTCCTGATTATTTATACACTCGGGAAAGTCGATTTTGATTTGTATCTACAGAAAATACAATTCACAAAACACTGTACAAAGTTTACATAAATTATTTTGATTGCGTTGAAAAAAAAAATCAGAATATTGGATGTCACTAATTTTACACATTTAGGTAAACATCACTTAATTGAATACAGATAGGACACATACATGTAGTTAGGCCATACATGGAGTATGTACAGTATTATAGATTTAGGCAGCAATTCCTTAGGGTGTCTTTTGAATGCCCTGTTTGCTAAATGAAGACCCTGTTTATCAAAGAATAACAAATTTGGACACCCTCTTTACAAATCCTTATACTCTGGTATAACAGATAAGCGACACTGCATTGACACCCTCTTTACAAATCCTTATACTCTGGTATAACAGATAAGCGACACTGCATTGACACCCTTTTTCCAAATCCTTATACTCTGGTATAACAGATAAGCGACACTGCATTGACACCCTCTTTACAAATCCTTATACTCTGGTATAACAGATAAGCGACACTGCATTGACACCCTCTTTACAAATCCTTATACTCTGGTATAACAGATAAGCGACACTGCATTGACACCCTCTTTACAAATCCTTATACTCTGGTATAACAGATAAGCGACACTGCATTGACACCCTCTTTACAAATCCTTATACTCTGGTATAACAGATAAGCGACACTGCATTGACACCCTCTTTACAAATCCTTATACTCTGGTATAACAGATAAGCGACACTGCATTGACACCCTCTTTACAAATCCTTATACTCTGGTATAACAGATAAGCGACACTGCATTGACACCCTCTTTACAAATCCTTATACTCTGGTATAACAGATAAGCGACACTGCATTGACACCCTCTTTACAAATCCTTATACTCTGGTATAACAGATAAGCGACACTGCATTGACACCCTCTTTACAAATCCTTATACTCTGGTATAACAGATAAGCGACACTGCATTGACACCCTCTTTACAAATCCTTATACTCTGGTATAACAGATAAGCGACACTGCATTGACACCCTCTTTACAAATCCTTATACTCTGGTATAACAGATAAGCGACACTGCATTGACACCCTCTTTACAAATCCTTATACACTCACTGGCCATAAGTATTGCAACATTCCCAAAGTTCAGTTTGGAGAACCGTGTTACAATAATTTATTTTATTTTATTTACACTACTTAAGACTTCTTGAAAGTGCCTGTGTTTTGAAGTCAATGTTCTTTTTTACTGTTCTTGCTCAGAAATTATGTAATATACACGATCGATGAAATCGGATTAAATGATCATCTCACCTGTTACTTGTAAAGTGCTATTTTGAGCATGTTGCAATACTTTTGGCCAGTGATTGTACTATGATATAACAGATAAGTGACACTGCATTGACAATGAGTTAATTTAATGGATGGAGAAATACAAATGAACAAAAAGGAATTCAACAACTAAAAATTATCATACAGACAACTAAATTTAGGCATAAGTAAGACTAATTGCGGTGACACCATGTGAAATTCTCAATTGAGTAGTAATTAGTTCTGAAAAGAACTGGAGGTACAACTCGACGTTTCGATCAGTGTGCTCTGATCGTCCTCAGGAGAATTTAGGCATATTTTTTGCAAACATATCAGTTTTAAAATAGAGGCACTTTTTGCACTGATTCAAATCCCTTCAACTGATGAAATATTTTTGAGTTACAGGTATAAATGTAATTCTATCAATGTACATTAAAGAGGCACTCTAAGGTCAAATTCAGTTTTGTGATGCACTCATTTTCCAATAGATAGAGTCCTTATTAAAGTGTGAAAACAATTACAAGTCTCTAACTTCACTTTAAAGTGGTGTAACATATCATTTTATTTGATACCCTTTCAGAGCGATATTTGAAACATGACATCACTATTTTCTTACGGTAAATGAGTCTGTAACATTCCATACAGGAATTTTTTGTTTGTCAAAAAGTCAATTTCAACGCCGATTTGATCAAATATTGTGGAGATTCAGGAATGAACTGCAAATTCACCGTACAAAAATGTAGAGATCCATTTATTTGAAATGTGATGTCACTGTTGTCTTTGGATGTTAACAAATTTCACACAGGAAGGTTATCAAATAAAATGACATTTTACATCACTTTAACGTGAGGTTAGAGACTAATTTTTTTGGGTAATTTTTTCACACTTTAATAAGGACTCTAGTTATTGGAAAATCACAAAACTAAATTTGACCTTAGAGCCCCTCTTTAAAACTTTCATCAGTAATTCCTTTTTTCTAGGTCTTGGAGAAAACGATAAAAACAAACCCCATCAAAGAATAATATCACAGTAATTCAGTAAATATTATAAAGTTCAATTTAGCTTTACATTTGGAGAATAAAAAGCATGCAAAAGTATTCAGTTATATTATTTTTATCTGAAACAATCTAAATACTGTATTTTTTTAATAATATATTTTGTGGGTACTAATATGGCCCCTTAAACCTGCATTCATTACATCTAGACAAGGTGCAGCATTTAACACATTGACAATTACAAGTCAAATATTAGAATATAAATTCAAAGGGTAAAATCCAATAGAATCCTGTAGGTTTTTGTCACATCATACAGGATTTTTAACCCTAACTCCCTAGACAACAAAGGCAGTTGGAGGATTTTGAAGGATTTTTATTGTTCACTAACAATGCTTAGGGAGTTAGGGTTAAAAGATGCTTAAACATATATTTATAGACAATGTCACATATGTTTCAGGCGCGGATCCAGGAATTTTTTAGACGGGGGGGCACACCCAACACGAACATTTTTTTTCCTATGCTAACATTATATATTGTTTGTAATCATGTTTTTTTTTTTGTAATTTGTAATCGATTGTAATTTCCACACGGTACCCCGACCCTTCTTCAGACGGAACGGAACAATTTATAGACGTGGAGGAATCGGGTCAAGAAACCAGACTAGCTTGCTTTGCACCCGATCACAGACTACCGATTGCAAACGAAATGTTGTTTTTGTTTCCTTATTTTTTTTTTTTTACTCAATTTACCCGGGGGGCACGTGTCCCCGCGGACCCCCCCTGGATCCGCGCCTGTGTTTACACTGGGAGTGTCCTTGATAGTACCATTTCATGGCAGGCAGCGCTGTGTATGTCTATATCTCCACTTAAAGGGAAGGTACAAATTTGTTATAAATTACCACATCAAATTAACAAATTATGTAAAGTTGGTATAATACATATGTATCAACCATCCTGAGAAATTATTTAGTTTGAAGTGCTTTCAATTTAGAGAAAACAGTTTTGTGTTGCTGATTAATAATAATAATAATAATAATAATAATAATGTGTGGACTTATATAGCGCACGTATCCACCAACTGAGTGGTGCTCAAGGCGAATTATATTATTACCCCTGCTCATAAGGCTCATAAGGCTCATAAATCATTCGTGAAACCATCTCAGCTCCCTGGGGAGTATACAGCTCAATTGCTGCCATTACAGCGCATATAGGGCTAATCAACCAACTCTGCCCTCACAGGTACCCATTTAACCCCTGGGTGGAGAGAAGCAATTATGGTTAAGTGTCTTGCTCAAGGACACAAGTGTCAAGGCCAGGATTCGAACCCACATTATGCTGCTAACACCAGAACTTGAGTCCGGTAAGCTACACTGCTCGGCCACGACACTCCATTGTTTGCAAAAACATGAGAAAAACATGATGTATTTCTTGAAAACAAGAGAGTGGAAATGAACATACTTTACCAAAAACCAATGTTGCTGGATAAAGTGGAATGTTTCTGGAAAATTTGTAAATTGGCAGGAAGAAAAGTTCAAAGAATTTGTTGTAGTTTCCTATATTTTATACACGACATGTTACTATCATGTCCAGCATAGGGGTTGTATGCAATCCAGAGCAACCCCCACCTTAGTCCTCTGGCTAAGGGATATTTTTATTGTGGACAAATAAGTATTTGAATCACCAACAATCACAATGACATTTCTCATGAACTCTAACCCCCTACGCACTCTGGCTAGGAACCTTCCTGAATCCTCCAAAATCCATCAGTGCACTTTTGGAAACATGCCCTTATCTTCAAAATGCACCATGCATTTTCGTTGATCTTTCATATTCAGCACTTATGGCCTGTACTTCTTGCCAGGTGGTAATTTTGCCCCATTTGAAGAGGTGAAAGTACCAGTTTCCAACAGTGCTGGATTTTTACAAAAAACTGCCCTTTGGAGGATTTTTAAGGATTTGGGGTGGTTAGGGTTAAAAATGAATACTGCTCAAGAAAGTAAAATATGATTATTATTAATACTACAGTCTCACATGTAACGTAAATACTTGTATCTGCAATCTTCATTATTTCATAGGCCAGTACAGTACAACGACATGTTCATGATGTATTCGCTCAGTGCACATCGTAGCCTTCTATAGCGGTGAATTTGCATCCAGTGTCTTGATGATAGCCACTTTTGCGTCATGTGAGCATTGTGCATACACTTTATGTGCGTATGTCATGGTGATAAGCGCGTGTACTTCTGCCAGCCA
This sequence comes from Zoroaster sp. YZ-2022, assembly GCA_029582265.1. Lineage (NCBI taxonomy): Eukaryota > Metazoa > Echinodermata > Asteroidea > Forcipulatida > Zoroasteridae > Zoroaster > Zoroaster sp. YZ-2022. The sequence continues at coordinate 26,221,349 of CM055835.1, read as the reverse complement.
ATGATCGCTGGAGATATTCCGCACGTACGCACATCAACTGCAAACTACGCCAAACGCGACGCACTATCGCTGCCCTTTCACCCACAATGATCTAACAACATGTGCCCTCAACGGCTCATGCACGGTGCAAATATGTAGACCATTAAAACATGCAAAATACCAAATTGTACCCATACTCTGTATATAACATCACAGATTAATCTGTTTTCAATCATGCAATAGCGTTTATTCCAATTAATTTATGCCGTTTATGCATCAACAAAATATACTGAACAGCAAAAGAAACGCAAGTCCGAGGTCTTGTCAAGTTTTCAAACAGAAGACAAACCATTTTGATTCTAATCACTCATTTAATGAAAAATGCTTTCAATTTGTGAGCAGAAAGTGACTGTTGAATGTGAAAATCTTGCAATGCAATTTCAAGAGTCGCTTTCAGCTCACAAATTGAAAGCATTTTTCATTAAATGAGTGATTAGAATCAAAATGGTTTGTCTTCTGTTTGAAAACTTGACAAGACCTCGGACTTGCGTTTCTTTTGCTGTCCTCGGACTTGCGTTTCTTTTGCTGTTCAGTATAGATGATCATAGTAACACACACTTTCATTAAGAATATTTGGTCACTCCGATCCATGCATCACTCCATTTATCTGTAATCCTGAAAGTATAAGCCGCAAGTGGTAGATAACACCAGGGGTGTGATTTGACAAAAGTAATAAATCCTGAAAAATGGGTAGCGGGCCTGGGCCTCCCTTTGGTCTAGAGGACAAAGCCCCCTGAACCTCCTGTGGGTAGCGGGCCTGGATCTCCCTTTGGTCTAGAGGACAAAGCCCCCTGAACCTCCTGTGGGTAGCGGGCCTGGGTCTCCCTTTGGTCTAGAGGACAAAGCCCCCTGAACCTCCTGTGGGTAGCGGGCCTGGGTCTCCCTTTGGTCTAGAGGACAAAGCCCCCTGAACCTCCTGTGGGTAGCGGGCCTGGGTCTCCCTTTGGTCTAGAGGACAAAGCCCCCTGAACCTCCTGTGGGTAGCGGGCCTGGGTCTCCTTTGGTCTAGAGGACAAAGCCCCCTGAACCTCCTGTGGGTAGCGGGCCTGGGTCTCCCTTTGGTCTAGAGGACAAAGCCCCCTGAACCTCCTGTGGGTAGCGGGCCTGGGTCTCCCTTTGGTCTAGAGGACAAAGCCCCCTGAACCTCCTGGATGTTTCATTTTGGAGGATTTACAGACTCTCCACATCCCCACAAACAAGAAACTAGAGGTTTGAACACAATACAGGCTACTTCTTTCTTTCCTTAGTGGCTACTTCTCCTCTTTCAAGAACATTTTCTCATTGAGGCAAAGAGAGATTTGTAAAAAAATCCTGAAATCAGGAAAAATCCTGAGAAATCACAGGCCTTCAACACGTATAGACTACTTTGCAAATATATACGCACACATTGCATTTTGGTCTACCCACCGAGCACTATGCATTCACATTTCTCCGCACAATACTGTGCAGTTTAAAAATCAAACAATCTTCATAGCTGCGTTTATTAAACTGAACACAAACCAAATAGAAGGGACACATGGCTAACTGTTGTTTACTGTGGTTGTGACATTGATACATAACATACCTTGATATGTGTAATCTTGTGCTTTTCTGTCATTTTGCCAACTGGTTATATTAATAATATGGACTTATATAGCACACGTATCCACCAAACTGGTGCTCAAGGCGCATTATATTATTACCCCTGTTCATCAGGCTCATAAATCATTCCTGAAACCATCTCAGCTCCCTGGGGAGTATACAGCTCAATTGCTGCCATTACAGCGCATATAGGGCTAATCAAACACAATAACCAACTCTGCCCTCACAGGTACCCATTTTACCCCTGGGTGGAGAGAAGCAATTATGGTAAAGTGTCTTGCTCAAGGACACAAGCACCATAGTCGCGGTTGAAATTCAAATCCACATTCTGACGACTCAGCCATCAGAACACAAATCCGATGCACCAAACCGATCGACCATAGCACTCCATTTTTGTGTGTGTATGTTTTGTTTGTTTTGCCTCGCCATTCTAGTCAGCCCGTTTCTCTTTGGTTGTTTCTTTGTCAGTTTCGTTGTCTCTTTTTGTAGTTTTTCGCTTGTATTTTGTTTTTATTAAGTTTAAAAGGCAATTTTGATGTATATGTATATGTATAAACTGAGATGTGTATGTTTAATTTTACATTATTTATGAATCTTATATTTTTGTACACTGCCTGTAAAACGATCTAAATAAAAAATAAATAACATAAAAATATCTGGGAAGGTAAGGTAAGTTTGGCAGTACTTTGATCATCAGCTAGACCAGCATGTATTATGCAGGTTGCACATATGCATTCTGGTACATGTGTTTGCGATGAAGTCTATGGTATTCATGTATCGTCTGATGGCACTTCCTCAACTTTACAATCGGATGGTTCAGGATCAGTTGTCTCTTCTTTGCGGTCTTCCTCTAGGTCGGGTTCGGCTTCTTCAATGGACTCTAATTGTGTGGTCCGCCTTTTCTCAATCACACAACCAGTCAGCATCTCTTTAAGAGTGACATACAGCGGATGGTCAGGACCGTGTGTTATTTGCATGATGCCCTCTGCCTGCAATGTAACAATAAAAACTTTCTGTAAATTCGGTATAACAATTGCCGTTTTCTCCAAGATGAAAGTTGTTGTCCTCTTTCGGCTGCTCCCGTTAGGGGTCGCCACAGCGGATCATGATCCGCATATTTGATTTGGCATAGGTTTTACGCCGGATGCCCTTCCTGATGCAACCCTCCCATTTATCCGGGCTTGGGACAGGCACTAAGCATGCACTGGCTTGAGCATCCCTAGTTGCTGGGTTCAATTCGGCCCTCACAGCAATTATGGTAAAGTGTCTTGCTCAAGGACACAAGCACCATGGTCACGGCAAGGCTTCGAACCCACACACTCTGACGACTCAGCCATCAGAACACAAATCCGATGTACTCAACCACTCGACCATGGCACCCCACTTTCTCCAAGATGAAAGTACTTCAAACAAAATAATTCCTCAGGATGATTGATACAGGTGCCAACTTTACACCAAAAAAGTCAGTTTTTAGATAATAATTCACTTATTCAGGGGTGTGATTGGGCAGTTTTGAAAAATCCACGTCAATTTTGCTAGGGGTATTGGGGCCGCTGTTGTGAACAGCGCTGGGGTGAAATCTATAGTTCTGAGTATTTGCTTTGCTTTCCTTTATTGCTTAAATCTTTAAAATCTGGAGGATCACAACATTGCGATTTGTAAAAATCCGAAAATCTGGAATAAATCCAGCAAATCCGGACAATTCACAGCCCTGCTTATTTGATAATCTGGTTAATTCCTAATGTTGTTACATTCCCTTTAAAGTCCCTTGGAATTATTTTTTTTAAAAATTAAAAAAAAAAATAATTATCGATTTTCAAGAAACTCACTTGGTGTAATGTTGACAATGGTTAAAATTATCCCTTTAACCCTCCTACTGTTTGACCATTTGAAACCATTCAAAATTTCCACTTACCAAAATGCCCATTGGTTTTGTACACACATGGTGATACCATTTGAACAGTGTTGGTAGCAAGCTTTACTACCATTCAAATCCATTCCAATGCATAGAGGGTCCATTGATTCACCACTTAGAAGTATCCAAACAAGGTTTTGTATTAGCTGTACTACCATTTGGAAAGATCCAAACAAGGTGTTGTATTAGCTGACCTACCATTCAAAACCAATACTGTACACAGTTATTTCACCATTCAAAACCACAAAAGCAAATAGTTTCAAATGGTGGATCAACTTGTATGAAAAAGGTACCAGAAGTAGGAGGGTTAAATAGTTCTTGTATGAGGTGATATCATATTAGTATAATTAATCTATTTTGCAAATGATTTTTTTTTGGACATAAATTCCACGTTGGAATGAATACACAAATCTGAATGCATTTTTCTCTATTTTCACATTAACCCTCCTCCTACTAAATCAGTCAAAATGTTGATATACTTGCCAAGGTACATCTAGTGCACTTAAAAAGTCAAACACTGTCAAACTTTACGTGTAGTAACTACATTTGCAGGTCAAAAGGAGTCGACTGTTTTTGACTGGTAAAAGCATTGTCTGGTATTGTTCAGGGTGGTCAAAATGACAGTAAAAACCAGTCAAAAATGCCCCTGTGTGCACATTTGGGTCAACAGTCAAAGACGGATAGTTGACTGATTTTGACCTCTATAGCAACTTGCCACTAAAGTGCAGCTATAGTAGGAGGGTTAACACCGCAATGAAATAAGCTGAAACTTTCACAGGTTGGTTTGTATACATATCTCTTGATGCTTCCAAAGTATGGATGCATTTACAGACATTTAACTAAATGTGTATAGTTGCATTAAGGCCAAATGACAAAGCCTTAAAATTCTTGTCCGTTTTCATCAACAACATTTTTTTTGCAGCCAGTCTTCTATATCAAGCATGCAGCTGTTTCTGCTCTATATGAAATCTGATGCATCCCTCGTCCACCCCAAAAACTTTTCTGGAAGACTTATCTTTTTAAACAATTTTACATTTTTTTATTCTGCTCATAGGAGCATGAAAACTGAGCCGAAACGCACCCCCGTTTAACAAATCATATATCATCCATGAGCAAAGACAGTTATTTGGTACTTACTCGTTGCAGATTTTTCAATGCTTCTGGGATCATTTTCAAGTATTGCTGTAGTTTCCCTACTCTCATGAGTTGAATGGCTGCTGTTGGACTGTTACCAGGGCTATGAAAACTGCCCAAAAAATATATATATAATAATACGACCAGTTTAAAAATATGTGACTTTATGATACTGTATATAGGTTGGTGAAATTCTTGCATCAGGTGATAAACAATTGATTTAATTTTGCCCTACACAGACGTGTGTATGGCACTACATACTCGGTGCTTTTCGAGTGTCTGTGAAAAAACTATAAATATAGATTAAATTATACTTTTTCCCTCCAAAGTTTAAAATAAAATTCAAAATGTTGGGCAATCCAACCTTTATCCAGTAAAACTGATTTTCGTAAGTAAGCAATTTGTAGCCGACTACCTAATTTGTGGAACTAAAGCTTTTGGAACCATGGTTACTTCACAATGTGCAACATCATCTATACTTACTCAAGATTCTCAATGGAGCGTTGGCCATATTCCAGGGCCATCTCCCATTTTTCCAGATGGATACAAGCATCCATTGCATAGTGGAGGGTTTCAACAACCAAGTGGTGGTAGGGATGGAGCATCCCTTTCTGCAGAGTCCAGCATTGTTCGCTTAGCTGCAGTATCTTTTGCCAATGTAAGATTTCTTGGTTAAGGTCAAGTTGGTTATAAGTAGAAAATATGTGACCCGCTCTGGCAAAACCCGAAACTTCTCAGCATTTACCATAATGCGTAACAGCCATGAAAAGGTCAAAAACTGACCCCAGGGACAAATTTGAGGGACCAGTTTTCATGTCACCATATAGAGCATTTTCTCTAGATTTTGATGGGAAAAGAAAAATCCTGAAATGTTGTTGGGAACATTGTTAATTTTCACGATAAATTTGGGAGGTCACTTTTGAAAATTGGGTCCAAGTTTCGGGTTTTGCCAGAGCGGGTCACATATATTATTTTGTACAAGTTGTTATAATTATGAACTCAACAAATGAAAGAACAAGAAAATCAATACATTCATGAAATAAATTTACAAAGTTATGCAAAACTAAATATGATATCTTACAGTCTTACCAAAAACAACTACATAATCCCCGATAACCAATGTGTTGGCCAGGATTTAGAAATAGGGTGTCCAAATTGGCTGAAAATTTCAAAACAGGGTGTCCAAATTGTTCACTTACAATACTTTTACATGTAAATGACAGATGAAATAGGGTGTCCAAAATTGAAACAGGGTGTCCAAAAGACACCCAGACACCCCTCTGGCTAATACTGTGCTGATAACCCCAACTGCACAAATTCAAGTTCCTTCCTTTTCCAAATCCTGACAACACATTTTTTGGAAATTCAGAATCACTAATACAATGTTTATAACGTCTAATATGGAACGAAATTCAAAGCCTCACCCCATTATAAATAAAAATCAATAAATAAATAAAATGTTGTCCTCTTTCGGCTGCTCCCGTTAGGGGTCGCCACAGCGGATCATGATCCGCATATTTGATTTGGCATAGGTTTTACGCCGGATGCCCTTCCTGATGCAACCCTCCCATTTATCCGGGCTTGGGACCGGCACTAAGCATGCACTGGCTTGTACATCCCCAATGGCTGGGTTCAATTCGGCCCTCGCAGCAATTATGGTAAAGTGTCTTGCTCAAGGACACAAGCACCATGGTCGCGGCAAGGCTTCGAACCCACACACTCTGACGACTCAGCCATCAGAACACAAATCCGATGCACTAAACCGCTCGACCATAGCACCCCACAATCAATAAATAATATAATCAATAATAATTATAATAATATAATTTCCACTTACATATATATATAACACTCCAAAATAGGCCAGTAAAATTCACTGTAGGAGATTTTTTTTTTGAAGTTATGAAAATATTGCATGAATTGAAAAGGATATTTCCAAATGCTATGATCTCCTCAGCTGCAGATAATTTGGCCATGCATTGCTGCTCAACTGATTTCAGTTGCTCAGAGAAATCCGGCGAGAAACCATCAAAGGAACACAAGCTGCACTTCTTCACACTCCCGTCTGTTTGAAACAGAGACAAAGGGAAACTACAACTTTCAGAAATTTAGCTAGCCGTTACCTATCATATTTTATATTAACCAGGTGAAATCTTTTAAATGCAGGTATGACTGGTACAAGAATGTATGTCCTCAAATGTTGAGTGATTGTAAATGGTGACACCAGTCCATGTCAAGTCGGACTGGAGCTCGGATCAAGAGACATACATTTTGTGTCTAAACTTGGCAATTAATCATGAGCAGCTCAAATATTAGAAAATAACCTTTATAAACTTCAATTTGCTATTACAAAAAATATTTCATTTTAAATTTGTCAAACCTTTATTTTGAAACATTTTATGGTCATTTAATAAAACAACAACCTGTTGAGGAAATTAGAGGGGGGGATGGACAGTGACAAGAAGGGGGATGGACAGTGACTAGAAGGGAGATGGGCAGTGACTAGAAGGGAGATGGGCAGTGATTAGAAGGGAGATGGGCAGTGACTAGAAGGGAGATGGACAGTGATTAGAAGGGAGATGGACAGTGATTAGAAGGGAGATGGACAGTGATTAGAAGGGAGATGGACAGTGATTAGAAGGGAGATGGACAGTGACTAGAAGGGGGATGGGCAGTGACTAGAAGGGAGATGGACAGTGACAAGAAGGGAGATGGGCAGTGACTAGAAGGGAGATGGACAGTGACTAGAAGGGAGATGGGCAGTGACTAGAAGGGAGATGGGCAGCGACTAGAAGGGAGATGGTCAGCGACTAGAAGGGAGATGGACAGTGATTAGAAGGGAGATGGACAGCGATTAGAAGGGAGATGGACAGCGATTAGAAGGGAGATGGACAGTGACTAGAAGGGAGATGGACAGTGACTAGAAGGGAGATGGACAGTGACTAGAAGGGGGATGGGCAGTGATTAGAAGGGAGATGGGCAGTGATTAGAAGGGAGATGGGCAGTGATTAGAAGGGAGATGGGCAGTGATTAGAAGGGAGATGGACAGTGATTAGAAGGGAGATGGACAGTGATTAGAAGGGAGATGGACAGTGACTAGAAGGGAGATGGACAGTGACTAGAAGGGAGATGGACAGTGACTAGAAGGGGGATGGACAGTGATTAGAAGGGAGATGGGCAGTGACTAGAAGGGAGATGGGCAGTGATTAGAAGGGAGATGGGCAGTGATTAGAAGGGAGATGGGCAGTGATTAGAAGGGAGATGGGCAGTGATTAGAAGGGAGATGGACAGTGATTAGAAGGGAGATGGACAGTGACTAGAAGGAAGATGGACAGTGACTAGAAGGGGGATGGACAGTGATTAGAAGGGAGATGGGCAGTGACTAGAAGGGAGATGGACAGTGACTAGAAGGGAGATGGACAGTGACTAGAAGGGGGATGGGCAGTCATTAGAAGGGAGATGGGCAGTGACTAGAAGGGAGATGGACAGTGATTAGAAGGGAGATGGACAGTGATTAGAAGGGAGATGGACAGTGACCAGAAGGAAGATGGACAGTGATTAAAAGGGAGATGGACAGTGATTAGAAGGGAGATGGACAGTGACTAGAAGGAAGATGGACAGTGATTAGAAGGGAGATGGACAGTGATTAGAAGAAACTGTCTTTACCAGGATTCAATAGGACAGCTTCTCTGCACTCTGAATTACCACACCTAACACTGTGTCGCAGTTGTTCCTAAAGCAAAAATTAACAAATAAATAGGTTTATATATAACATACTAAATTATAGATTAACCCTAACCCCTAGGTATTCTGGCTAGGAACCTTCCTGAATCCTCCAAAATCCATCAATGCACTTTTGGAAACATGCCCTTATCTTTCATTTTCAGCACTTATGGCCTGCACTTCTTGTCAGGTAGTAATTTTGCCCCATTTGAAGAGGTGAAAGTACCAGTTTCCAACAGTGCTGAATTTTTCCCAAAAAGTGCCCTTTGGAGGATTTGGGGTGGTTAGGGATAATTGGGCTGGAAGTTCTGTAAATGAGTCGACCATTTTTGACTGGGTAAAAGCATCGTCTGGTATTGTTCAGGGTGGTCAAAATGACAGTAAAAACCAGTCAAAAATGCCCCTGTGCGCACATTTGGGTCAACGGTTAAAACAGGCAGTTGACTGATTTTGACCTCTATAGCTACTTGCCACTAAAGTGCAGCGATAGTAGGAGGGTTAATAAATCAAACTCTGTAATAGTCAAGATGTATACCTTTACAACGTCCCCCAGCACAACCCTCCCCCCTCCCAACAACCTGCTCCATTACCAGGTGACTGCTGATGCTAGACCTCCAAGCCCAATTCAAAACCAATGTATCATGACTTATTGAGTATGTACTGAAAACATTTCCTTGTTTTTATATCAGAATTGGAATAATATTCTAGGGATTAAAATTACTTACCCTGTTGGTATCTCTACATGTGTGACACTTGCACATAAACTGAAAGACGTTTCGCAAGATTGCGTTTCTCGTTGCTGTTGGTTTCAAGACATCAACATAGCAAACAAAACACTAGAGGCAAAGTTCACAAAAAGAGATAATTATTTACCAACTAATGCAACCATCAGACTTGTATTAAATTCCTCAAACTTTTGAGTCCAAGTGGAATGGTTGTTAATGTATGGGATTTTTTTCTTAACAAGTGAGCTGCAACTGAAATGATATTATAGTAATTACTGGTGTTTTGATCGGTAATGTAAGTGAGTGAAAAACTGTCATTTGTATAGGTAAATTTACCTCTTTGTTAGCAGGTATATCTCTGGTTACTCTGACGCTCAATGAGGTTCCTGTATGAATGGCAACACAGTTATAGTCACAGCTGTGGTTCATCATGGAAAACCTGCACAGATGAAACAAATAAATATATTTAATTGGTTTGTCTTTTGTAATCATTTATTCTTTTGATTTACATATATTCCTTTTGTGAAAAAGAAAAATGTATGTGTTATCAGCAGATTCTACCATTACACAATAAGTACAGTTTTGTTATCAAGTTGTTATATCGAGTTTCAAAAATGGTATTGATTTGGCTCTTAGGCCAAAGTCTCTGGTTTCTGGTCTCCGTGTGTCACCTCAGACCTGTGTGTCAGCATTTAATTTTTTTTTTTTTACTATGAAACGACGTCCAATTGCAGCCACAACTGCTGGATCGATTAGAATTCTGCCCTGCTGTGTTTTAAACAACTTTTCCATATAGGGATATGAACGTTTGCCTAATTAGTGAGGCCACCTAATAGCCACCATACTTTGTATATGGGAAATTTGGTCCCGCATATACATGTATCATGTATTTCCTTGTTGGCAAAAAAAAAAAAGATTTATCCTTTAACTAATCAGCTTCTACAAAATATGCGAAGGCATCACTCATCACATTTTTCTTAAAGATAAAACAAAGTATCATAGTTGATCTTTCTCAGTCACCAAGATTTCATTTGAAATAAATTAATTTAATCAATTCGCGTCGGGAATAAAAACGTTTTTCTGGGCCCCTGTGCGGGTTTCTTTTCCCCACACAAACACGTTAATGGAAGCTTCCACAGTGTGTGGCCACATCTACCGAGCGTGTCACTGTACACTCGGCTCGTTGTCAAGTCAACCGAGCATGCATACAAATATATCAGAGTTTCCTATGGCGTGTATAGACACTCTCCGATCCGTGGTGCAAAAAAAATTGCGTGTATACACGGCCTCCGACGCTGGTTAACTGGTTAATGATACAGAAAGGAAAACTGACATCAATTCTCATCAATGAACTAAATATCCCTTGGACTCACTTAAGGTATAAACCGATTCCTAAGCTGTGTAGTTCACCATCTGAGATGTCACAAGTGTTGCATCTCATCCGCCCAAACAGTTCCAAGACTTCAGCAGGCAGCATGAAATAATTAGACTCCTCTCCCAGAAACCGTTTCAGTGTATACAACCAGCTAGAGAACTCAAGCTGGGTATCTCCACGCAAGTCTGTTGGCACTGTTAATGAAAACCACCAGTTTGGATTTTGTTAATGTGCCAATATAGTTTCAGCCCTTGCTTCTTTTTTTATGCACAATTGATATGGACAATTTACTTTTTGGAAAGAACATGGTTTTATAACATTTCTTTACTTAACCCTCCTACTTCTACAAGGGTCAAAATCAGTCAAAATTTTGATATACTTGCCAAGGTATATCTAATGCACTTAAAAGTCAAACACTTTGACTGGTAAAAGCATTGTCTGGTATTGTTCAGGGTGGTCAAAATGACAGTAAAAACCAGTCAAAAATGTCCCTGTGTGCACATTTGGGTCAACAGTCAAAACAGGCAGTTGACTGGTTTTGACATCTATATCAACTTCCCACAAAAGTGCAGCAATAGTAGGAGGGTTAATCTGAACACATAGTTCTGAATAAAATAATTATTTTATGGTGATACTCTTTGTTGACTGAGGACAGTATAAACAAACAAGAATAATAATGAGTAAACAATATAACACTTACATGTAGTTTACAATCTCCTGGAGAAAGAGTTCTGGGAGATGTAAATTTTTGGTTGAAGCAGAAGGGCACAGGTGTTTAAAAGGGAAATGGTAAATGGGGTAGGGGATAATCTTGCTAATAGCAAATTGTAGGGCTGTGCGTTTTCGGATATTTTTGGAACCGGATACCCGGAATCAGGAAACTTCGGATACCCGGATACACGTTTTCATTTTTGTTGAAAACATGCCTCCAGTGGTGCACAAATACATGTACTGTAAATGGTAACAAATTGACTTTTATAATACAGAGGATACCATACTTAAAATCGATCTTTTCTTCATTGGAGTGCAATCTCTTGAATTTAAAGCTAATTGTCTGTAAAAAAGTGTAAACATTACATTGTTCAAGAGTCCGAATTTTAAAAAGTCGTTTACGGGTAATTGGAACCGTAAAATGGAACCGGGTAATGACCGTTTCGGTCGGGTATCCGGATACCCGGAACAGCCCGAGCAAATTGGTGGTAGGGGTGCAACAGTTTGTTGTGTAACAAGCCTGTGATATATCATACCTGACTGTAACTGGTCAATGTGGGATGGAAATATTGATGTTTCATTTTGTTTGGGTGCTGGTTGTTTCTTGAAAATAAAAACAAACAAAAACATAATTAGACAATGAATGAGTACTCATTTTCAAGAATGACATGATAAGACATTGCAAAATTAATTATGCTTGATTAGTTGTCAGAAGAAAATAATATGAGTGAATAATATAATATTAACCTTCACCACCCCATCCATCAAAATCCTCCAAGGGGCACTTTTTTGTAAAAATTCAGCACTTTTAGGAACTGGTACTGTCACCTCTTCAAATGGGACAAAATTACTACCTGGCAAGAAGTACAGGCCATACATGTAGGTGCTGAATATGAAAGATCAACGAAAATGCATGGTGCATTTTAAAGATACGGGCATGTTTCCAAAAGTGCACTGATGGATTTTGGAGGATTCAGAAAGGTTGCTAGCCAGAGTACCTAGGGGTTAGGGTTAAATATATGAAAATATATTATAAAACAAATGAAATGGAAGAAAAAAGTGTGCAAGTATCTTTGGTTTTAGACGTTGGTGAGGAAGTGTATTTTCCCTAATAATTCCTTTGATGAATTACCTTTCGTTTGCGAAACAATCTGGCCATTAATCTGATGTGATCTGAAGGGACGTTTGGAGATACCCGGCTCACCCCTTCACATTCTAATTTATGTGATGTCCATGCTGCCCTCTGTTGGTTGTAAATTGAAAATTTATTAAAATAACATTCATTCATAAATAACATTCATTTGTAAGAATTTGAACAGGAATCACTGAGGGGTAGAATATCGTATCCGACCGCCAGTTTTTCTCATTCAATATAACCAATAAAGTAATCTTACCTATCTAGTAAGGTGGAGAACATATGGATGATGATGGACATATACTTCAAATTATTCCAGGATATTTATTTCATGAAAAATCAGGCATTTTTGGTATACGATGACTTCCTCAGTCATGTCAGTTTGATCTTGTCAACTCGGTGACCAACACGGTCATTGTACATGCGCAGTGGCAACTATAATAGGATCCTTCTATTTTCTGAAGGGGAGGATTTTTTTATAAGGGAAATAAAGTCTGAAAACCATCATAAAAGTGGATTTTAAAGATTTTTTTGCATTCTGTACCCCCAAAAATTGATAGAATGATTTTTTTAACTGGTTAGTGGTTGCAAAAAAAATTCCCAAAAAACCCTTAAAAAGTGGCAGTTGGATACAACATTCTTTCCTCACTGAGTTTTACAGAATCATATTCTTATTTATTTATAAAGTAGCATGAGTGTGAAAAAAAAAGAACAACATTTGATGAAATGAATATAAAGTTTAATTTACGCTGTATGTGATTCTGCCGCGATATGTCAATTATTGTGTTTACCTGACAATCTCTGTTGCAGTAATATGCAAACCTACAGGCGGAACACTTGTGAAGAATTTCGTCCCTTCAGAAGAAACAAAGATAGAATTGATCGAGTCAAACACCAGTGCTGAAAACAAAACCTAAAGTTTGAACTCTGAAGTAATGAAAAAGCAGGAAACAGGAAATTTTCATTATTGAATTATAGCTCATTCTGTCGGCCATTTGCAAACAAGGCAAGGCCAGATTCTTTCTGTGACTGAAAAGGATAATTATGCAGTATGCACAAATATGCAGTATGACTTCACTGTAAACACATATAGGGGCCTAGTCTATATTGTTCATTCACCTATCAATTGTTTCACTAGGGGTTTTTTTAGAAATAGAAGACTGGTTTATGTGCAGTAAATAATCTGGACATATGCTTTATTTTTAGAGGTGCTCTAACTTAGCAAATATCAATTACCTATCTTTCACCACTTTTAGAGAGGTTACGTCAAGGAAACTAAACTACATGTACATCAATTTTATTATCCTGAGGACGATCAGAGCATACTGATCGAAACGTCGAGTTGTACCCCCAGTTCTTTTCAGAACTAATTACTACTAAATTGAGATTCCACATGGTGTCACCGCAATTAGTCTTACTTATCATCCCCACCATGCAAAGCTACATGTTTTACCTAATTTTATGATCATAACCCATGGTAAAATTTTGTCAAAGTCATTTTGTCAGAACTCCTTTCTTGATTTCAGAAAAACCCGAGGTCCACTAAGGAAAACAAAAGGAATGTATTTCCTTCCTCAGATGGTTATAACAAAAACCAAGAACCACTATAAAATCAAAATCAAAGAGCTAACAGTTACATATATAGGCTAATACAATAAACTTAAACGAATATTTTTTAGGCCCCGTTTTACCTTTTTGTAAGACATTGATCACAGTAATACCCCCTCTCCGAGTTTTTGACAACAAACTCAAATGGTTCCTCCGTCAGCAGAACACTTCCAGCTTTGACTTCTTTTGTAACACGAACACCTCTCCCTCTGTTTTTGGTTGTGAAAACCTCAATAATCTCAGCCGTTTCCTGTTCTACATCATCGGAGGCCATCTTCTAGTTCTAGTTCTAGACGCCTTAACTACCCCAGGCCAGGGTCTGTCTGACGTCCAAGTAAACTCGCACGACTCGCTATTTTTTTTATTTGCCTAGCATTTACTACTGATTTACTAGTAGTAGCAAGCACCGACATTAGTGCCTCATACACGTGCGTGCAGACTAGATGTCCCTTAGCACATGTACGTGATTTCCGCTTATTCCACTACGTCATTTTTGAGGAGATGATTCAGTGACTAGACTTATTGTTTTGAAAGAGCGCCCTCTATAGACTCCCACATGTTGGGATTACTAATACATTGTATGTATATACAGACAGATTAACAAAAGATGGACCATTGTAGTTATTCAAACCTGGTCCGTTGATATACATGTACACAATTGATCCAAAAATATCTCGCCAAAAAGTAACCTACTAGCCCCAAGTTGTATGCATATGACTACGAGCAAGTTTAACGACAGCTTCTTTAAGATAACAAGTGAAATTTATCTTCTTGGCAAATAATTTCCCTGCTTATTGGTAGGTTGACCACTTCATAGTAAACATCTAAAAATAATTCAGTAGTTTAGTAATCCGAACTGCTTTTCCAATAACCCAGGAGACCTTTTCCACAAAAAGAAAAAAAAACCTGTACACAGCCAACAGAATAGTGTCAACCGACTCCTTTCCCCCAAACAAGGTTTGGTACTAAATGTATTTAAATTATACATCAACACACCCTCATGGTACATTAACCTATTTCTATTGGAGAAGGGGAAAAAATAAAATTTAAAATAAATTTTAAAAAAATAAAATATCACAAAACAAAATTCAAGAAGACAGTTTCATTTTATATGTATGTACATGTATATTTTATTAAGATAAAACAAAGCTTAGCATAACTATTTTAATCAATTAAATAAAGATTAAGTGAAGACAATACATTTCCAAAGTACATACAATTGTATTAACAGCTTGATAAAACACGATACTCGATACGCAGCAGAGTACACCCCTTCCCATTGTGTCTTAGGAATTCTTTGGGGGAGGGGGAGAAGAGGTCCGTTAATAGAACAGTGTCAGTGTATAGGAACATTTATGTGGTGGCATTGCCACAAAGAGCATGGTATATGATAAAACGAAGACAAACAGGTTTTTTTCTTTGACTGTTGGAAACTAAGATTTTTATATTTGGAAATATTGGGACTGCAAAACAAAAATACATTAACTTTTCAAATAAATCATAACACTATTTTTTTTGGGGGGGGGGTAGTATTTTATAAGATTTAAGGCTTTGCATGGTGGAGTATTGATGTTGATTTTCAGTTTTCAGTAACACAATGGCCCGTATTTTAGAACGTTCCTTTACTGCAAAGGATGCCTTTATGCCTATTGTTCTCTTGCCTTTATGCCTATTGTTCTCTTAAGAGAACAATAGGCATAAAGGCGTCCTTTGCAGTAAAGGAACGTTCTAAAATACGGGTCCATGTGTTTATCTTGACTATCACCGGGTGAGGTACAGGTAGTATTTTGGATTAAAACCCTGGGGAACCCCGTGTTACATATGTCACATAAATTGAAACATTAAAAAATACAAAATTAAAAATTATATCTGCAAAAAAAGACAAGTTTTATTTGCCGTCTAACATGTCTTGGGTTCCCCAGGGTTTAAGAATGATAGATTCTTGGCGACTTTGATACAAATGTTTTGTTGAATAAAACAAAATTGCTAGCAAGTTTTTTCAGATCTCTATAAAGATTGATTTGTCGTGGCAAAGGTTGACTAAAATGATGAGAATGTTGTATATTCTGGCGAGCATATGCTGAATCCACAAGCCAAGTCCTTTATGTCAAGTCCCATTGGAATACTGATATGAAGTTGATCAACAGGCTCTTCAGATGTTATTTTCTGTACAAAAATAACAAAGATCAAAATATTCCATTATGTTGGAAGCAAGCGATTGGCAGAAAGGAAAGATGAGTGAAGGGTCATTATAAACCACCCTTTAGACGGAGACATTAACCCCAACTCCTAGGCCCATTGCTTACACATTACCTGAATACTCAAATTCTTCAGTAGTAAAGCAAGCACATGACATGTATGCACACATGACATGTGTTTCTAATCTGTGATACATGTACATGGCCAGGAACCCTCCCTGATGCATGGAGCAATAAACAGTGTCCACTTGCAATCACTACAACAAACATGGATGTACATGTACCGTGGAAAGGCAAGTACAGTGCAACACAGTATAACTGTCCAAATGGTGGTATTATACACAACACAGCATTTGAGGCTGTTATTTAAATTTGTTTTGCACTACCAACTTCAAACTTTCACAAGTGAATAAGTACACAAGACAAACTCAAATAATTAGCATATCGCGAAGTCAAAAAAGACAAAAAACAGTAAAAAAGAAGTTTCTCAAGAATGACTGGATTTCCTTCATTTTTTCACAGTTTATTTATATTATCATTTGTAATAACTTTGTAAGAGGAATTTAATTTTTTTTTTACTTTTTGAGGTATGGGTAAATACACAAAAAGTATACATCAATATAAAGGAAGTAATATAAAAAAATTGGATTTTCAAAAACAAACAAAAGCAAAAAACACACGATTAGAGGAAATATAAGTCTGTTGATATCTCTTTTGATATTAGCATGCCATGGCATACTCTTAATTTTTTTTAAAAGCATTTTTGGCCAACTGTCTACACAACATACAAAATATTTTAGTGTACATGATTTGTGGATTATATTGATTTGTTATCAATACATGTAGTCATCACAGATCAGGTCAATTTATGTGGGTATGGAAATTTTCACATGCATAGCTTGCTACTGTCAACAGATGGCGCATCTCAAGTTTTTGGACAGTTATGCCGTGTTGCACTGTATGCCCAATAACCTCAATCCTCAAATCATTCACTTTAGCAAAGAGGATTTTGGAGGATTTAGGAAGGTTAAACCAACCACCCAAGAAAGATGGTTCATGATTATAATAAAAAATAATTGATATATTTATATCCAGTT
Organism: Zoroaster sp. YZ-2022; assembly: GCA_029582265.1. Lineage (NCBI taxonomy): Eukaryota > Metazoa > Echinodermata > Asteroidea > Forcipulatida > Zoroasteridae > Zoroaster > Zoroaster sp. YZ-2022. Next base: position 26,204,108 of record CM055835.1, on the reverse strand, counting down.
TCTAAATATATACAATTGTCTTTAGCATAACATTCATCTCGTTTCTGAATATTAATTCATCCCAACAAAAGTGTAAGTGGCCTTAGTCAGACTGACCCATCAAAACATTTATGGTAGGGGGGGATCAGATAAAGAATTATCACAACAATGAGATTAGCCGAGGAGCCATCTCTTCAGTTAGAGAGTTCAATTGATTTTGCATCATTTCCCCATGCCACTGTCAAGTACTATTTCAACATTTGCACCAATAAAAAATATGCATAATTATTTATTTGTTTTCAATTATTTTGTTCAAACAACTCTAAAATTGAAAAAGGATCACTAATGCTATGTACCTTATTAGGATTGTTGTAGCGGTGCCCAGGACGATTCAACAATTCCATCTGAAAATAAACAATTTAGCTTAAATTATCTTTACAGTCCCATTTCAGTGAGCATGTACATCATGTTGCTAAAAATATGCAGTCTATGGTGAAAACTCCTTTTAAAGTTAATTTTGGGAATGTCTTTTGCAAGATTGACTTGAATGTTGGCAATCTGCATCAGTGAACATTGTAAAAAGGATCTACATGGTTATTTCAGAGAGATTCCCACAAGTTCAACCTCATCATCTTCAGACTACCAACCATTCACATGAATATCACCAGGCAAATATTTAACATCTCAATTGATTGATGTACATTTATTTGAGACATTCATTCTTTCTCCCACTGATCCCTTTATATTTTTGAATAAAGAATAGGGTGCCCTGCATGACAAATGAATTCCATTGACTGGAATGGTATCAAACAAAGGGAAAAATTTTTACGACTAAAGACTGACCTACCGTGTAAGAAGTCGATCTTTGAGGTTCGTGATAACCAACAGTTCGAGACTTCTGAAATAAATGCATATCTTTGTAAATTAAAAACCTGCAGACTATCCTTGATGCCTCGAGATTTAATCACCAGTGTAATACTAATCAACTCAAGTATTTTTAAAAATTGATTGAAAACCATGAGATTTTTATAGATACTTAATTTGCATGTACCTCAGATAGTTGTTGAATGGATTATACGGGCTATGACAGTTGATCTCATCGACTCACTCGGATTGGCAAAATCAATTGATCATCATTGGTACATTGCAAACCACGCCAGAAGTAGGTCAAATAAAATGTAAAAACACATATCACAACAAATCTTGAATGCTTTCTCAATCCCAAAACATGATATTAGGGCTTTCTGTCAATACCCATCTTAGAAAATCTGATTTTAATGTACTAACTTTGTTGATTATATAAAAAACATTTACAATAAAATCACACCTGTAACTTGACCTGCTTTGAGCTTTTCCAGCAAAGTAGTCTCCAACTGCATCTGCAATGAAAATAACCTTAATGTTATCACTGAACATTACAATTTCCTAAGCTTATTTATGTTATTAGCTCAAATGACTGCATTTGTTGTACCTCAGATAGTTGTTGAATGGATTATACGGGCTATGACAGTTGATCTCATCGACTCACTCGGATTGGCAAAATCAATTGATCATCATTGGTACATTGCAAACCACGCCAGAAGTAGGTCAAATAAAATGTAAAAATACATATCACAACAAATCTTGAATGCTTTCTCAATCCCAAAACATGATATTAGGGCTTTCTGTCAATACCCATCTTAGAAAATCTGATTTTAATGTACTAACTTTGTTGATTATATAAAAAACATTTACAATAAAATCACACCTGTAACTTGACCTGCTTTGAGCTTTTCCAGCAAAGTAGTCTCCAACTGCATCTGCAATGAAAATAACCTTAATGTTATCACTGAACATTACAATTTCCTAAGCTTATGTTATTAGCTCAAATGACTGCATTTGTTGTACCTCAGATAGTTGTTGAATGGATTATACGGGCTATGACAGTTGATCTCATCGACTCACTCGGATTGGCAAAATCAATTGATCATCATTGGTACATTGCAAACCACGCCAGAAGCAGGTCAAATAAAATGTAAAAATACATATCACAACAAATCTTGAATGCTTTCTCAATCCCAAAACATGATATTAGGGCTTTCTGTCAATACCCATCTTAGAAAATCTGATTTTAATGTACTAACTTTGTTGATTTTATAAAAAACATTTACAATAAAATCACACCTGTAACTTGACCTGCTTTGAGCTTTTCCAGCAAAGTAGTCTCCAACTGCATCTGCAATGAAAATAACCTTAATGTTATCACTGAACATTACAATTTCCTAAGCTTATTTATGTTATTAGCTCAAATGACTGCATTTGTTGTACCTCAGATAGTTGTTGAATGGATTATACGGGCTATGATTGTTAATCTCATCGACTCACTCGGATTGGCAAAATCAAGTAATCATCATTGGTACAATGCAAAATGAGCACAAAGTTCCACAAATTTACAGTCTGAAGCAAATCTTTCTTAAAACTGAAACACCTCACTTGAAAATTGCAAAGCAAAATGCTACACAAATGTCACAATTTCTGATGGCCGAGTCAGAATGTGGGTTCGAATCCTGGCCACGACCATGGCACTTGTGTCCTTGAGCAAGACACTTTCACTGTACAGTGCTCCTCTTCACCCAGGAGTATAATAAATGGGTACCTGTGAGGGTAGAGGTTGATATTGCGGTTGAAAAATCTTCCGATGCACTACGGTAGCTCAGGGCTGTATACTCCCAGGGAGCCGAGAAAGTTTAAGGATTGATATTGTCCCAATGACCAATAATGTAAAAGTGCCTTATATCCTTTGGTGCTGTATAAATCCAGTTATTAAATATTTCCAACTTAAAGTTCATTCGTTCCCTGAATCTTACACATTTGAACTAAATCAAGATGCATATTCTAAAAATTGTTGTATAATATATTATTTCAATTATATATAAAAAAAAGATAGAAAAAGAAAGCACCGACTTACCTTTTAACCGAGAGAACAATGCAATCCACAAAGTCTCAACATCATGTCCATGAACACTGAAAGACATAACCATACCAATATTTTTATTTCAACTCAAGTGTAAATATTATATAAAGATTCACATTAACCTAAATTCTGCATGTTTGGGTACTCAGCAACAGAAGACTGTTGAATAATCAGTCACGGTCTATCAGACAGGGGCATTCAAACTTGTCATCACAGTACAACATGCAGCAACAGTAATTACCAACAAATTAATTACATAATTTTTGTACAAAAAAGCATTAAGTTTGCATACCTGTAGAGAGTCATTTTCAGCATTGTTAAAAACATCTGTAACAGAAATGAGAACAAAATTAAGCATAATTAGTAACTAATTCTGGTAATTCCCACTGAACACACTTGCTTAAGTAACAATGAAATTAAAAATTGTTAAATTTGGTTTGTAGTTTAACCTAAAGCATGTGTCGGAAACCTACAGAATAAATATGTATGTTTTTCTTTGTCCGATGATCGTGGAAAATGCCATTCAGTGGAACAAGACAAAGTTCTAATCAGAATTGTGATCAGATAATACATGCTTTCATCCTTATAGCATATTCACAAGATCATATACGCATCATTACTCTATAATAGATGCAAGTTAATGTGGAAATGTTCGTCTTATAAAACTAGACAAACTTGGGATGGGAGGGCGACGGCACTTAAGCACCAAGTAAGCCCAACACTAAACTGCATAGCTTGATACTTGAAAGATTATCCACTTTTGTCAACATTCATTATATTTTCTAGATTAAATACACATTTGGATATAACCAGAGATGCCAACATTGAATTCCAAAAAAGAGTAGCATCTATTGAAAAAAAAAAAAATAGCAAAAAATGCATGTCCGGATTTTGGGCAATGTCAGCGCCGCACTCGGTGTGAACCCCGCTGGCGGTAGTGGGACCGGGGGCAGATTAAATTGGAGGAAAATACTCAATGAAAAAATTATGAATTATAACAATGCTAGACGTATCTTATCTTAAAAAGCTCACAATAATGATCTTCCGAATTAGTAATCCATGTATCAATCACGTTAGAAATTTTGATTATAATACTAACTGTTCTCTTTCTTGGGGTCTCGAAGGCAAATAACAAATTGATAGCCTTAGCTAGGCCTAGCCCTAGCTCACCTGGGCCCAATTTCATGGCGCTGCTTACCACCGAATTCTGCGCTACGGCGCCATAAAAGCGTGTGATTCTATGCGCCCGTAAGCGCATAATTCCATGTAAGCAATGCCTGCATGCCTGACACTGAAGTCACACTTGCAAAGAAGCTTCGAGAAATTAAAAGGTAATGCACGTCTTGTGAGCACAATTATGCGCGCATGTACATGTGTACACAAGCTACCTCACAGACAACCTCATTCCCCACGGGTATGCTCATTATTCCCCATTATGTAATAGAGATCAATGGCACGATCTTGCAAATAATGTACAGGCAGGGTACATGTGGTAGGTAGGCAGTCGAATCCAGCGGCGCTCGGCGCTTGTGTGCGACTCGTGCATAATCGTGGTGAATTCGCCCGCTAATCCCGCTTATCGCCGCTTTTACCACCACTGCGGTTTATATTTAAAGGTTGTTTTGTTTTTTCATTTTTTAAATTATTTTTCATCATTTTTATTTCCACTTAATAGCTCATTCATTGTTTGCTTGTATTGTAACTATATACAATTATACTGGGACGGCTTGTTTAGCGTATTTCAATGAAGTATTATCGTAGAGTCGTATTCACGGCTCAAAATCGTATTTGCTACGCCCAAATCGTGTATGTTGGCATCTCTGTATAACTTACCTTTTTAGTACTGATAGAATTACGGATCTGCATGTTTGTACAACAAAGCCTAAGCAAATAAAAATACAAAAGGATTAATATTAACTCCTATAATATAATTAAAAACTTGATTTTTCCTCCATTAATATCCTCTTCTATCTCCTTGTAGAACATGAACCTAGATTAAACATGTGGCAATTTAAAAGTTATTTGGTAATTACAACTGTTCTCATCTCTATAAGGTGTGATTTGACAAATGTAAATAAATCCTGAAAAATGGGTAGCAGGCAGTACAAAGCCCCCTGGATGTTTAATTTAAGGATTTACAGACTCCACATCCCCCACAAACACGAAACTAAAGGTTTGGACACAATGCAGGATACTTCTTTCCTTGGTGGCTACTTCTTTCAATAATATTTGAGGCAAAGGTAGATTTGTAAAAAAGTGTCCTGAAATCAGGAATAATCCCGAGAAATCACATGCCTGCTCTACTACATAGCTAAGAGAAGATTTCCCAGAAGATTTGTACTGTCAGAGAACACAAAACATCACAAAGATCAGAAGCAGGACTAGCTTTTTAATGTGTCATCTCATCACTCAGACAAACTTTTAGGAAAAATCTTTGCATGACAAATGATGCTTGAAATTAACTTGCCTATAAACTGACGTTTCTTTTCCACAGGCGATGCCATTCATTTTGATACCTATTCAAAACATGGATAAATCAATCTAATTTATCAATAAATGATCAAAAAACAAAACGCTAGCAGTCTTTAGCATAGGGGTATTGGGGCTGCTGTTGTGAACAGTGCTGGGGTGAAATCTATAGTTCCGAGCATTTGCTTTCCTTTATTGTTTAAATCTTTAAAATCCAGAGGATCACAACATTGCGATTTGTAAAAATCCAGACAAATCACACCACTGTAAGTTGTTCTGTCAGAGAACACAAAACATCACAAAGATCAGAAGCAGGACTAGCTTTTAATGTGTCATCTCATCACTCAGACAAACCTTGCAAACAAAACCTTCAAAAAAACTAACGCAAATTCAATAAATATACCTTACCTCGCAACAATAAATTTGATGTGAGCTTGCATTTTATTGACTGTTGAGCTGTTGGTCCAAGATTTCTGATGAAAAAAAAAGAAATTGTGATCAAATGTCCTATGGATTCATGTTGATGTTTTATGGGCATTTATAAATGTTTCAGCCTGTGTTTGTGGATGGTTTTCGGCACGGCATAGCTGATAAATTAACATCTTGCCGTTTCATTTGACCATCATTTTAATATAAGCCATATTTTTGCATCAGTTTCTCCCATTGGACAGAAGTATGATGTTGATCCTGGCTAGATGCTTCGTAATTATCAAGCATCTCGTGTGAAATACAGGCACAAATATACTGTTATCAAATCGAACAATTTAAGAAAATGTGAATTTTTCTCAACTTACCAATCAACCACCTTGATATTCTTTGACGACATCCTTAAAGCACAGAGGCTTGCTGTACCTGGCAAGAAGAAAATCATAAGATTACTTTTTAGTCCTGATCTGATCACGATGAAGAACTGAATAATATAGTTAACATGCTGGGCAAGATTCAGAAGTCATCTTGATTTTAACAAGTTGGAGAGATTGTACTGTCAGAGAACACAAAACATCACAAAGATCAGAAGCAGGACTAGCTTTTAATGTGTCATCTCATCACTCAGTCAATCACATTTGCCAACAAATTTATTTTCCAAAATTACCAACTGTCAAATCATTCTCCCTATGTGCAACACACCCATCCAGTTATATGGCCATGGAAGGACATGCCTCTTCTGGTCGATCTGTGCTATTTAACAGGCTGGATGAATTATTAAAGTGATGATTACATTATATACTTAGGGGCCGTTCACAATTGTCAACATTTTCACGAGCGTACAAACCGTACGCTGGGGGGGGGGGGTTAATGCCCGCCGTACGCTTTTTTTTTTTTTTTAAATGTCGATATGTTTTCTCGCCCGTTAATGCCCGAATAACGCTTTTTTTTTTTTTTTTAATGTCGATATGTTTTCTCGCCCGTTAATGCCCGCCTAACGCTTGTTTTGTTTTTTAAATGTCGATCTGTTTCTCGCCCGTCACCACAGCCGACAGCCGCAACCGATGCCGGCGAGCACTGGCGAGCGGTCGCGCCCGGGGCCGTCCCGCATCGCATCCCATGAGCGTGTAATGTGTACAGCATGCGCGGCATTGTCCTACACGCATACGAAAATGTACTGTATTTACATGTACATGTATACATGTCGTTCGTATCCACTGCGTGTTTTAACGGCCGGCCCGTCCATGCACACACAATCAGACACACGTCCCACACGCACAAACAAGACTGCCTGGACAAGTTCATTTTATGTATAGGGTAAATATTATCAAAATATTATAAATAAACTAATCGGTTTCAAACAGAACATTTGTAAATGTTTTTGCATTGTAAAAGGCTTCAGTAATGTAATAATTTAATACAAAATACAAATAAAACATTTTATATCTCTGTTTCCATTTTTAAAGAGGGATTACCGTTTAAAGCGGTAGTACCTCTTTAAAAATACAGTGTTCTAAACCGAGATTGCGCAAATAATTGCGCAATGTCCCTTCCGTTCCTAGCTACCTGTACTGTAGCATACACACGCAATTGCAAAATGTCTATATATAGACTTGTGTGAAAAAAAATCAACATTTTTTTCGTACGCTTTTAGGGGGGGGGGGGTCTTGAAAAAGTGTACTCTTTGTACGCTCGTGAAAATGTTGACAATTGTGAACGGCCCCTTACATTGTGTCATATACAGTGCTTTTCTTGTATATTTTAGTTTTTACAAATAATTTAATGGAAGATTTTAAATGTTTTTTCCATTTTTATGCAGAACGAGAACATGATTTTCATGCTGGTCATGACAAATAATAAAACCGAATTGAATGAAATTGAACATGTTGTTACCCTGCGTTTTAGTCATTGGCTATTTAATGTCCAAATTGGCTGCAGCTAGTTGCATTCGCATTGGTTCCTACAAAGGTAAATCATTAACAATGATTAATGGAATTCTGCTAAGGACACAATAACAAGACGTTGAGAATATCAAGTCTGAAGACCTTAATGCAAGATTCATTTTATCCCATGTTTGTGGATGGTGTTCGGCACGGCTAAGCTGATAAACATCTTGCCGCTTCATTTAACCATCGTTTTAATTTTAGCCGTATTCTGGAATCATCTATCTTCATTAAATGAAGGATGACGTGGCAATATCGGCTAAATGCAATTTAATATAAAAAAAATTTAATAGTGATATGAAGATACAATAATTTCCATAACACAATATAAAAATTAATATTTCAATCCTTTTATTTAAATGTCAGGTTAAGGCTTCATAACAATATGTGGTCTAAATTGGTTAACACTTACCATGTACACATGTCTTGGGTTCCCATTCATCGCAGATCCTGTAATTATAGATATGGATGATCACAATTGACCCTTAAGAATTATGCTTATTATATCAGACTGAAAAGGGATAGATGCAATTTATCAGCAGAGATTTGAGAGACAACAGCACTTTCCACCATGATCAGATAGGAGCGAAAGACTAATATTACTCTTAATGCTCATCAGTTATCAGCTGAACTATGCAGTCATCACATCATGGCAGAAACCAGACTCTTTAAAAATCAAGAGATGGTTTTACGCAACTGAAAATTATTAAATGTATTTGTAACTTTGAAAAGAAAGTGCACCTTAACAAAAATGTCATTTGAGGAGGCAATTAACCCTTTCATAGTTTGATCCCTCAAAACCCTTTGAAACTTTTTGAAAGGTGTACTTGCCAGTGATGTGTTGTGGTTTCGTGTGGGAAAGGTGTACACTCTTACGTAGTACTATGCTCTACACAGTTATTCTACCTTTCATAAACTGACAGACGACTGGTTTTGGAGGGTCTGTCAACCCGCTGGCAACATGGACTGAGAGTAGGAGGGTTAATAAGATGGATTTAATTCCCACCACAGTTGCCACTTGGCCGATTCACGACTCCAATTAATTTAAAAGTAATAACCAATCTTCCAGGAAAGCTGTTGTATTACCTTCAAAGATTCTGATGAAAACATTTACTATTCATTGTCGGGTTTCTCTCCAGCCCACTAGTCAGCTATAAGAAATGCATAGAAGGTACTTAAACATGAATATAAAATGAATATAAACTTTTCAATCTAGCTTTGAAAGTAACTGCATTCAGTTAACCCTCCAATTAGCTGCACTTTAGTGGGAAATAGCTATAGAGGTCAAAATCAGTCAACTGCCCGTTTTGACTGTTGACCCAAATATGCACACAGACTTTTTTGACTGGTTTTGACCACCCGGAACAATACCAGACAATGCTTTTACCAGTCAAAACAGTCAACTCATTTTGACCTATAAATGTACTTACTACACGCAAGGTTTGACAGTGTTTGACTTTTAAGTACCTTGGCAAGTATATCCACATTTTGACCCTTGTAGTAGGGTTAATGTATAGGAAACAGATGTAAGCACATTACTGGTTAGAATTATGATTTGCTTCAACAATTTCAGTGACCTAAATTCTGAAGTAGGGTTCAGTCCGTCTAGTAGCTGATGATATAATCACTGCTTTTAAGCTCAGTATAATAAATCATCGTTATCATCACTACCCCACAAACAATCAGGCATTTAAAAAATAACACAAAAAACATGTGTCAATTAAACTGAATTTATATAGACTAGGTTTAGTACTCACCATCCTTCACATCTCAATTTGGAAGTTGAACTGCCACCTGCCAATAACACAATGAATTCAATAGAACGTAAATTATTGATTTGGTTAAATGGCACTTTTAGTCAAATATGCTACAGGACCAAATTACAACAGAAATCACAGGAAGTGGATAAGAATCAAATGTTTAGATGCATGCCATTTTCCAAGTTATAAGATATCTAAAGTGCATTTTTTTAAATTTGCTTGGTTGGAAGTAGAGGGTAAGATCACTTAGTCCGTGATGGCGTGTCTCAGAGATCTTGGTGATTAATGCTTGTCGTCATACAGACTGTCAAGAGTAGCAAATACTGTCATCACTGACACACAAGACTGATCTATACCCAGGCCAGAACTATTTACAATTCAGGGACAAATATGTACTTACGTGAACTTGGGTCACATCAGTCAAGATCTTCTGCACATAGACTGTATTGAAAGAAAATTAAATATTAATTTGTTAGGTGTCGTGGCCGAGCGGACTAGCTTACCGGATTCAAGTTCTGGTGTTAGCAACATAATGTGGGTTCGAATCACGGCCGTGACACTTGTGTCCTTGAGCAAGACACTTAATCATAATTGCTTCTCTCCACCCAGGGGTTAAATGGGTACCTGTGAAGGCAGAGTTGGTTTGCTCTATATGCGCTAGAAATGGCAGCAATTGAGCTGTATACTCCCCAGGGAGCTGAGATGGTTTCAGGAATGATTTATGAGTCTTATCAGCCTTATGAGCACGGATAATAATATAATGCGCCTTGAGCACCACTTAGTTGGTGGATACGTGCGCTATATAAATCCACACATTATTTTTTTTTTTTTTATAAGAAATAAAATATGAAAAATAATGATTATGTGTATCAGACCGCCCTAGTGTCGCTACATTTAAGATTGTCTTCATTGTCATAAAACTACGAGCGACTTGACTCATCATATACACTTTGTAATAACAATGCAATTAACTTTAAAGATTGGGACAATATAGAACAGAAGCAAAGCTACAAGTTTTACCTAGAAGTTTTATCACTAATGTTGCCATGTTCAAAGCATTTCCAAGGTTAATAAATAAATTCTGCTTTACTGCACTTATATAAATTTTAGCCAGCAAAAAAATAATTCCAATTTAATCATACCTCACATTAAAATCTTGAAAGTGACTCACTGGAAGTGATTGATCTGTAAAAGTGGACACCTGGCAAACAAAAGAAAAGAAACTATCAGCAATAACAATGATCGAGGTAACAATTGAACCAAGACATAGCAGGGGTGCGATTTGAAGTTTAAAAAAATCATGAAAATTGGGTAGTGGCCATGGGTCTCCTTTTGGTGTAGAGGATTTACAGACTCCATATCCCCACAAACAAGAAACTAGAGGTTTGGACACAATACAGGCTACTTTTTCAAGATAATGGAGGCAAAGGGAAATTTGTAAAAAATCCAGAGAAATCACAGGCCTGCGATAGACGCATTTGGCATAAACCTCATGGCCATTGAAGAATGCTATGTTATCCTAGTTAAGGGGATCATTTGTTTGAAAGGGTATATCAGACCGCCCTAGTGTCGCTACATTTAAGTTTGTCTTCATCGTCATGAAACTACGAGCGACTTGACTCATCATATACACACCTTTCAATGAGAATTCAATACTTTACAATACAATTTCATATTTAAGACTTGCAAGTGAGAACATCGCATATACCTTACTTTATTCAATTATTCCGAGGTTTGCAAATATGGATATAATGAAGTTATCAAGATCATTACATGATACAAAATGTTTAGATATAACTAGCATTACTCTCGATTCATTGAAGTTAAGTTGATGAAACTGAAGAAAGGAAGTAAAGAAGAAATACTACAAACTGAACCATACCTTGGATCAAAATCATGGAGGTAGAACATCTTTGAAGTTGTACACCTGATTGACAATAAACAAAAATATTTCAATTGTTTTTGGTAAAAATATTTTAAGTTCAACTGAGACCAACATATTCAACTTTAACCCAATAATAGTGCAACAGTGATACAAAGTGAAGATTTCTTTGTTTGATAAGGTGCATCAGACCGCCCTAGTGTCGCTACATTTAATTTTGTCTTCATAGTCATGAAACTACGAGCGACTTGACTCATCATATGCACATCCACAATTGTTGATCCATATGTGTAACTATAAAATGACTTATTTTTTGCTGCTTACAGGTTTGAAGGAAGGGATCACTGTAGATGCTCATCCCATTCGCAAGCCAAGTGTATTTCTTACACCGTGCTCAGCATCATTTCATCCTTGGTGAAGAAACAAAACCTTAAGAAAGTGAGGGAGATGTGAATAAATACATTTAAAACATCATGGCTAACGAAGCATTCTTCAATATTGACTTGAATTTTTTAATTCAGAAAGTCAGTAACCAAACAAACCAAGACATGTGACCTGTTACAACGAAATCAGCGTAAAGTCGCATTATACCATTGCACAGTTCAGTGGGAAAAGTGAAAAATCGGAGGGGAGGTCTAATATGTTTGTTATATTTGCAATTTGTAAATCTCTCCTTATATTGAATTCCAAATTTTCAGTTCCATCAGACAATTAAAAGCATCAATTTCAGGCCAATTTCGTTGGTAGCTTTTATCATGTTATGACAAACAACTTGAAACAAGGCCACAAATCCCCTCTGGTGGTATGGGGGAAAATCGCTGTAACCCCAAGTGTTATATATCATTGGAAAGCTCTCGTTCTACTGAATCCAGAAATACCAATAACTCAATTGTTTAAATTTCAGACCTGAAGCTCATTTTGTGGTGACGGGTCACATATGTTCTCTGTTGCCATCTTCCTCTTCTAGAATGAGTTAAACCAGTTCGCGTCGGAGGCCGTGTATACACGCAATTTTTTTCTGCACCGCGGATCGGAGAGCGTCTAAACACGCCACAGGAAACTCCGGAATATTTGTATGCATGCTCGGTTCAGCCATGCATGCACGGTGACATGCTCGGTAGTGCCGGCCACCCGCTGTGGAAGCTTCCATTCCAGAAAAACTTTTTTATTCCCGACGCGAACTGGTTAAAGTCCACTTCTTTTTATGCGAAATTAAAAAGTACACTTAAGAAAAGCAGCACATCAGATTAATTCCACTGTATTTAGAGAGTTATCATGGGATATCAAGTGTCCCTATCTAGATGTCATCATTTGTGTTGGATGGTTTGGATGTGTGACAAAGAATCCCAAGATAAATCTTACCATTTACTTTACAGGGCTCACTGGAGATGCAGTCACAAATGCATCTCCTCTACCCCTGTCCTGTCCCAGAGTAAGAAACCCATCTTGCACCATCAACATTGATGGCTTGGCTTCACATATAGAACCTGTACAGAGAATGTGAATGACACAAATTGTGACGTGCACAGCCTACTTATTATCCACAGTAAATCTGAAATGGAATTATCGAATTGAAAAAAATATATTTTTATTTATTTATTTTTATTTTTTTTTTTTTTTTGGGGGGGGGGGGTTAGGTTGTAGAATTAAATGACTGATACATGTGTTTTATTATCATAAAATTATGCAGCATAATCTCTACAAAACTGGACTGTCTATTTCAACTGGGTTTTTATTCCAGGTCATAACAGTTAGTCATAGCCTAAATCAACCACAAAAGCTGACCTTGAATGCAGAATGAATTGCAGCCTACTCAAATTTAACCAAATTTATGCATACACAAAAGTTGGAATATTTACAGACATAATGATCTAGCACATCAGACCTATCGATCCATTGTATAAAGAGATTTATAATCATGGATTCTCATGTGTCCCTATCTGGGTGTCATCACTTGTGCTAGTAAACATTGTGCAGAGTAGTGACTTGACAAAAGTAAAAATCCTGAAAAAAATGGTAGTGGGCCTGGGTCTCCCTTTGTTCTAGAGGACTAAGCCCCTCTGAACCTCCTGGATGTTCAATTTGAGGATTTACAGACTCCACATCCCCACAAACAAGATGATCTGTTTGGACACAATACAGGCTACTTTTTTCTTTGGTGGCTAATTCTTTTCTTTCAAGGACACTTTGAGTCAAAGGGAGATTTGTAAAACATCCTGAAATCAGGAAAAATCCTGAGAAATCATTGGCCCGAGTGTGGCTTTACAATTTAAATTAAATTTCAATTTTCACCGACACTGGTCATGCAATTTAGAATTGCCAATCACTCATATTCAATGAGAATTCAATACTTTACAATACAATTTCATATTTAAGACTTGCAAGTGAGAACATCGCATATACCTTACTTTATTCAATTATTCCGAGGTTTGCAAATATGAATATAATGAAGTTATCAAGATCATTACATGATACAAAATGTTTAGATATAACTAGCATTACTCTCGATTCATTGAAGTTAAGTTGATGAAACTGAAGAAAGGAAGTAAAGAAGAAATACTACAAACTGAACCATACCTTGGATCAAAATCATGGAGGTAGAACATCTTTGAAGTTGTACACCTGATTGACAATAAACAAAAATATTTCAATTGTTTTTGGTAAAAATATTTTAAGTTCAACTGAGACCAACATATTCAACTTTAACCCAATAATAGTGCAACAGTGATACAAAGTGAAGATTTCTTTGTTTGATAAGGTGCATCAGACCGCCCTAGTGTCGCTACATTTAATTTTGTCTTCATAGTCATGAAACTACGAGCGACTTGACTCATCATATGCACATCCACAATTGTTGATCCATATGTGTAACTATAAAATGACTTATTTTTTACTGCTTACAGGTTTGAAGGAAGGGATCACTGTAGATGCTCATCCCATTCGCAAGCCAAGTGTATTTCTTACACCGTGCTCAGCATCATTTCATCCTTGGTGAAGAAACAAAACCTTAAGAAAGTAAAGGAGATGTGAATAAATACATTAAAAACATCATGGCTAACGAAGCATTCTTCAATATTGACTTGAATTTTTTAATTCAGAAAGTCAGTAACCAAACAAACCAAGACATATGTGACCTGTTACAACGAAATGAGCGTAAAGTTGCATTATACCATTCCACAGTTCAGTGGGAAAAGTGAAAAATCGGAGGGGAGGTCTAATATGTTTGTTATATTTGCAATTTGTAAATCTCCTTATATTGAATTCCAAATTTTCAGTTCCATCAGACAATTAAAAGCATCAATTTCAGGCCAATTTCGTTGGTAGCTTTTATCATGTTCTGACAAATAACTTGAAACAAGGCCACAAATCCCCTCTGGTGGTATGGGGGAAAATCGCTGTAACCCCAAGTGTTATATATCATTGGAAAGCTCTTGTTCTACTGAATCCAGAAATACCAATAACTCAATTGTTTAAATTTCAGACCTGAAGCTCATTTTGTGGTGACAGGTCACATATGTTCTCTGTTGCCATCTTCCTCTTCTAGAATGAGTTAAACCAGTTCGCGTCGGAGGCCGTGTATACACGCAATTTTTTTCTGCACCGCGGTCGGAGAGCGTCTAAACACGCCACAGGAAACTCCGGAATATTTGTATGCATGCTCGGTTCAGCCATGCATGCACGGTGACATGCTCGGTAGTGCCGGCCACCCGCTGTGGAAGCTTCCATTCCAGAAAAACTTTTATTCCCGACGCGAACTGGTTAAAGTCCACTTCTTTTTATATGAAATTAAAAAGTACACTTAAGAAAAGCAGCACATCAGATTGATTCCACTGTATTTAGAGAGTTATCATCATGCGATATCAAGTGTCCCTATCTAGATGTCATCATTTGTGCTGGATGGTTTGGATGTGTGACAAAGAATCCCAAGATAAATCTTACCATTTACTTTACAGGGCTCACTGGAGATGCAGTCACAAATGCATCTCCTCTACCCCTGTCCTGTCCCAGAGTAAAATACCCATCTTGCACCATCAACATTGATGGCTTGGCTTCACATATAGAACCTGTACAGAGAATGTGAATGACACAAATTGTGACGTGCATAGCCTACTTATTATCCACAGTAAATCTGAAATGGAATTATCGAATTGAAAAAATATATATTTTTATTTTATTTTTATTTTTTTTTGGGGGGGGGTTAAGGTTGTAGAATTAAATGACTGATACATGTGTTTTATTATCATTAAATTATGCAGCATAATCTCTACAAAACTGGTCTATTTCAACTGGGTTATTCCAGGTCATAACAGTTAGTCATAGCCTAAATCAACCACAAAAGCTGACCTTGAATGCAGAATGAATTGCAGCCTACTCAAATTTAACCAAATTTATGCATACACAAAAGTTGGAATATTTACAGACATAATGATCTAGCACATCAGACCTATCGATCCATTGTATAAAGAGATTTATAATCATGGATTCTCATGTGTCCCTATCTGGGTGTCATCACTTGTGCTAGTAAACATTGTACAGAGGAGTGACTTGACAAAAGTAAAAATCCTGAAAAAAATGGTAGTGGGCCTGGGTCTCCCTTTGTTCTAGAGGACTAAGCCCCTCTGAACCTCCTGGATGTTCAATTTGAGGATTTACAGACTCCACATCCCCACAAACAAGATAGGCTACTTTTTTCTTTGGTGGCTAATTCTTTTCTTTCAAGAACACTTTGAGTCAAAGGGAGATTTGTAAAACATCCTGAAATCAGGAAAATACCTGAGAAATCATTGGCCCGAGTGTGGCTTTACAATTTAAATTAAATTTAAATTTTCACCGACACTGGTCATGCAATTTAGATTTGCCAATCACTCATATTCATGATGTTAGATAGCAGTAGCCTATCATAAAATTTGTATACACTGGGCTATACACACCTTCCACCATTACCAGTCTTCCATAATTTTCAAGAACTGATAAGGGATAGACCCTTAAGAATTAAGCATTGAAGCAAATTTAGCTTAAGGAACTAGCTCATAGGTCTTGTCATTTGGTCGAGGTCTGATTCAACCAAATGACAAGACCTATGAGTATGAGATACATTCAGGCTACTGCAACTAGCTCCGATTAGTTGGACGAACAAACTGACAAAAAGGTGCCAAAAATGTGCCAAAGCCAAAACAAAGGAAAGATGATACAACCGCCACTTTCCAGGCCTGATACTATCTATTGGTAGGGGGGCAAGGCAATTGAAGCTAGGTTAAGGGCACCTCTATGAGAAAAATGTCAATTTCTATTGGAACATTTCAAGGGGCACCAAAGCAATGACCAGGGTGCACCAAGGCAATTGCTTCCATAGCCTCCGTATAGTATCAGGCCTGACTTTCTATCTAAATATGACAAATATCACAGACTTTCCTTTAAAATGATAGACACTTAAGGTGAGGAAAGTGTAGTCAAGTGAGAATTGGAAACGATATTTTGGGAGATTTGAGCAATGAATGTAGGCCCTATGGCTAGCTATGTGACAAAATTTCAAAATCAACAGATTCCAATACAACTGGTATCATTGTCAAGGTCTTGAATAGACGATTACAATGATATAAGGATCATCTTCCAGGCCTCGATCTTGGGCAAAAAAGGGGCAGGCCACTTTGGCCTTGCCCTCATCAAAATTCCACAGGGCACCAAGGCCAACTCAAGGGGGCACCAAGGCCAATCATTTCAAACCTTTAATTTACATTTATTTACAGCCAGTGTATACAAGCTTTTGGCATTTTGAGCCTTCCTTGAAAAAAGCATTGTTTTTGCACCTTTTTACACGATCGTGTGAAGGCATCTTACTTTTGAGCTAAGTTTTTTGAGATGGCGTGTAAAAACATTGCATGTGAATGGTCAGAACTTTTTCATTCATAAAAATAAGCGCTGGTATCCGACTCATTTGTGCTGAATATACAATCACTGCGCTGTTTACCGTGCATTCATGTATGCAAGACTACACCACGTGCGGCTGGCTGTATCTAAAACGTGCGCTGGTATCCGACCCGTTTGTGGTGATTTTACAATCACGACACTGGTACCTTGTATACATACAGCCGGCTGTTCAGCGCATGGGGACGAGATTAGAGCCGCTTGTACAATCACAGCAACGCCGCGCCGTGTGTGGGGCCGTGGCTGTGAGATCGAGAAGGGCCGGCTAGCCGGGGTACGGTGTGAGTCTGATCTGTCATCGACATGGGAGCTAGCTAGCATGCAAGCTACGACGCGTGATGTACGAACAAACAACAATAACGATAAAAATATGTGTATTATTTTCACCGCCGTTTGTTGAATGGTGTTTGTATGCACGGATCATCTACACAATGTCCGTGATGTATGATTGTCATGATGGGATGTTGAGGTAAATACAAAAGGGCACGCTGGTCAAGTTGGCCGCGACATGTGTACTTTTTGAGGGGGCATTGCGGCCAAGTTGAAAGGGCATGCGGCCATTGGCCGCAGTGAAGATCGAGGCCTGATCTTCCTGTGGGGTCATGCCTATGTTCCCTCAGCCCTATGTTCCCTCAGCCCTATGTTCCCTCAATGCCTAACATTTTTTTAAAATCCAAATTAGGCCCTATGTTCCCTCAACCCTATGTTCCTCATCCCAAAATAGGGGAACATAGGGTCTATTTTGGGATGAGGGAACATAGGGCTGAGGGAACATAGGGTCTATTTTGGGATGAGGGAACATAGGGTCTATTTTGGGATGAGGGAACATAGGGCTGAGGGAACATAGGGCTGAGGGAACATAAGGCTGAGGGAACTTGAGTACGGTCCCCTTCCTGTGACCAAAAATAAGTTATGGCATGTTGAATCCGGCAATTTTAGGCCCGTAAATGTCAATTATTTTATAAGGAAAAACAAAAGAAATGTAAATTTGACTTGTGACCCATTTCCTAGATTCTCGTATTCCAGATCATAACTTTCTTAATTCTTGTCCGATTTTCAAAAGGTTGGTATCACTGGAATGCTTGGGAAAAGAGGCAGAATAATAACCTATTTCCAGGTTAATTCAATGATTAGTTTGTTTTGTAGTGCTGATTTACAAATAAGAAATACAAAAAAAGTTTAAAATATAAATAAAAGAAAAAAATTGAAAAAACTCAAATCTGAGGATTATTTTCATATTTTTACACTGAAATCCGCGAAAGATTCTCATCCCCGATTTAATTAAACATTAGAACAATTTATAAATTATATTGGACGGGAAAGATGAAACAAAATAATGAAAATATTTTTTTTTAAATAGGAAAAAAAAAATTACTCAAATCTGAGAATTTTTAATATTTATACTGAAATCCGCGAGAAATTCTCATCCCTGATTTAAGTAAACATTATAAAAATTAATAAATGATATTGGACTGGAAATATGAAAAAAAATGAAATAAGTTCATGAGAACTAATATTGTGTTACGCCGATGTATATTAGGTTTAAACGGACGAATTATTGAACTGAAAATTGGTAGGTCTATAGCGCGCTGAACGCGGCGCAATACAATCTTTGGTTGACATCGATGTTTGGGAATCCAAAAAACATAAGTGGGTCTCTCCACACTAATGCATACATTTGGGGGACATTGTGAAGAGAAAATGAATGCTAATTTTGTATTACTTTTTTTTAACCAATGCATCCCTTGCAAATTTGGGCATGTTTTTACTGAAAATTGATATATCTTAATAAATATTTAAGAAAAAACGAGGCGATCTTCTTGAAGATATAACGTTTGTCACATGGACAGACACATTTTTGGATTGTCTAAATTTTAACTAAAAATTATTTTTTTAAATTAAATTATCTTCCCAGTTAACATTTTAAAGCCTAGAAGATTGTTTTCAATAACATTACTGTGCCTTTGCCTTATTACTTAAGAAGTTACTGGGTGGAGAACATCTTAAAGGTAACGTTTGTCACAAGGACAGACAATATCATTCTTTTCTTGAAAAAATACATCTTAGGCGGTAAGTTATTTGTGTTTTATCTTATATAATCTTGTTAACCCCCCTGTAGAAGTTTTCTATATGATGTATTTGTTTTGAAACATCTCAGAAAATATAGGTATGGGCTATTCCTTATCATAACGTTTGTCACATGGACAGACTTTATTTCCAAATAAACATTAACGTTTGTCACTTTGACAGACATTTCTTTCTAAACTCACTGAAAAGAAAAAATAATGTGAATAGGATTTACTGAATTTCTGTCTTATTGTCCTCCTAAATCCTATAAGACAAAAATTTAGTTTTTGGAACATTACCAACAGCATTTTATGTATACATCAAAATAACGTTTGTCACAAGGACAGACATTTATTGTCGTATTCTTTAAAATACTGCAGATGCTTTATTAAAGGTCACATTTATTGTATCTAAATTTACTTTATTCAGATGCTTATAGTCCAATCAAATAATATTTGTATGTGAATTTTTATAATTCTCTCAATGCAAATAAAAAACAACAAAGATGAGATGGAAGTGATTTGGCAATAAAGAAAGTTTATTGAAAAACAATCAAGAAACATACATGTAAGGTCTCTTATCTAAAACATTAGAAGCATAATATAACTTTTAAAGAGTGATCCAGAATCCTAAACAATTGAAACAAATCAACAAGTCACATGTGCACATCTTTGAGAGTGGCAGTGTGCCATCATCACCATGATCGAAGACAGGTGGACACAGCTTCAACTTACAGAAGAAAAACAATTATTGGAATTTTTTATGTTAACCAAACTAAATTACAAATTTAAAATTACCCTTCACTTTTAGACAACCCAAAAACCTCTAATATTAATGATTATATGGGGCTTTATTGTGTATAAATTTTTTTTTTTTTAAATTAAAAAAATTGTCATCCATCTGAAATGCTCTTCTGAAACATTGTTGTTGAGGTAAGTCATTGCTTTTTTCTTGGTATTTAGATTTTATTTATATTTTATATTATTATGATTTAATTTTTTTTCATTGATGCTTGTTAATTTATTTTTTTTTTTTAAATCTCTCGCAAAAAACCTTTAACATGTACAACACAGTAGGAGTAAGTATGAGTGATAGAATGGCAAGGTACTTTATTACGCATGCGCAGATTTCTAAACCCGCGATAGCCTAAGGCCATGTTTTTTTAATAACTTGGATTACGGAATCGCCGCTCGAAAAAAATCGCGTTTCTGAAAAAAAAAATAAAAAAAAAAAAAAATCCACAACACTTACAACAGTGCCACCGATCGCGTACAAAACACCATCGTGTACAAAACAATACTTTTAGATCACATTTTCTTCAAATACAACAAGATCCCTACAATACATGTACAGTAAATGTGTACGACGTGCCGTGAGCCAGTGAGCGGGAGAAAAAATCGCGGCGATGTATGATGGAAACCAGACCAATGTTATGCATTCACGTACAAAAGTGCGAGTCCGTTTATAGACTATACTATTTGCCCAAGTGCATACATTGGCCATTTAGTAACAACTACATGTACGTGCGACTTGACCTCACGGCCCAAACTCATGCAATCGATTGCGGTGTCAGCAAATGGTCTGTGTCGCGAATTTGGGCAGAGCATCAGCGTGTGTGCATCTGCTGTTTACAATGGCGGCCGCTGCGAGACTTGGTGCATCTTGCTGCTTTTTTTTTCAAGCCGAATAATGTAAAAAGTTTAGGGTCGCGGCGTAAAGTTAGGGTCGGTCAGAAACCGGAAACAGAACATTTTGTTAAGCCTAAACACTCGCGACATTCATTCAGTGACTTTCTGCTTTTGTCTACATAAATTGTGTATAATGTACGTGTTTTAGAAGCCGCCTGCGTGCCTTCGGTATTTTTTTTTTTTTTTTTTTTTTTTTTTCGCCCCCCCCGATTTGGTGTGCTCGAAATTCCGTAATCCCGGTCATTTTTTTTTTTTTTTTTTTTTTTTTTTCCCCGATCCCCGCTCATTTTTTGTAGCTTACAAATCCGTAATCCAAGTAATAAAAAACAAACGGCCTAACCATTCATAAAAAAAGCCTTCCATTGTACATCACGAACTGCATTCAGTGGCACTTCCTCCCTCTGTGCTTCCCTGTTTTCCGTACTGTAGTTTCTCCACAGCCCCCCAAAAACTCAAAACATGTATGTATACATTAAAAGCAATCCCAAATACTTAATATGCTCTGTTACCACGATATATTACTGTATTTCATCTTAATAAACTAGCACTGCAATTTGGGTGATGTTTTGAGGTGTTTTTCCCCAGAGTGTCACAAGTGTACACGTATAAAAAAAAAACAGTCGGTGGCAGTCGATCGCGGTGTGGTTCGCGAACGATAGCCCAGCGGTCTGTAAAGGGTGACAGTGCCAAGGTCGGCCAAATCCATTATCAGGTTTTACTAGACAAAAAATTGTAATAAGGTCTTTTTCTCTGTCCCGTGACTACTGATTTGGTGCATTCATCAAGCATGAGCAGAAGTAAATGTGCTTATTTATGTATGCGTCACGTCGACAGGCAACGCACTTCCGTCTTACTGACGTACGTGTACACACAGAATAGTCGGAGTCTGTCTCCGAGCGAGACGTACCATGATGGCGGATGAATAGCTTAGTCTGTCAACTAACTTTTAAAAATGCATGTACAGACATGATTGAAGTTTGTTTTGCGTGAGGAGGGCGGTGAATTTGTTCAAAAATTAACATATTAACTTCACTTTTCATATAACAACTGTTGCCATGAGATGGACTGTAAAATTTTGCATTCAGTAATTTTTTTTGGTCACGTTCGTCACATGAAAAGCTGTGTTAACGTTCGTTTCTGCCCAAGAGCCGGAGACGACGGACGTCTTTCTGCTCGTCAAAGACAACATGTACGTGTTTTCTATAATTGTTTTTGTACTGACGGATTGCAGTTCGCTTAGAAAAGTATACAGGCGCGGGTGAAAACTTAGATCTGGAAATTTGTAGAATGCTGGCGGGAAAATGCCAGTGGCGACGTTATGAAAAATGGACAGAATCAAGCCTCCCTCAAAAGAAAGCCCTCACTTCAAACGAAAAGAATACAAAAGTGAAATAATTGTGGATATCATGAAAAATATTGTATTTTACAGTTAAAATACGCTTTTTATGTACAATTAAAGTGCTCAGTTGGTGTCGTCGTGGCATGTTTAACGTTCGTCACATTGTGGACAGACATGGCGACGTCGTTATCTATTTTTAAACGTCCATTTGGGGATAAAAGAAAGAAAAATCATCTGCAAATGACAACAAAAATAAAAAGTCTATCCTTTAAGATACGACTGACCAGTAGAAAAGTATTTTTTTGCTTCCCCAAAGTATGTATTTTCACGATGTAAAATGACCGATTTTAACCGGCCCGATCGTGTCCCACAGGGATCCCCCATATATATCAGGACATTTTTAAAACATTGCTTATAAACATTTAATGAAAGTACACTCCTTTTAAAAAATATTTATTTTATTTCTTGATAATACAATACTGCCTACTACAGTTATGGTTCGCTTTTGTGGTCAGAGCACATTAAATTGCGACCGATAAGTCAATGATGCGCAGTTGTATGCATTAGTGTGGATAGACCCAACTGGGAATCGTCCAATCGCCGTCAAAATTGGCCAAGTATAGAAAAATTATTATTGTGGTTTGATAAGGTATTTTACTCAACTTTTGGTAAATCGTCGATGGTTTTGATGAGCAAGAGCGAACCCAAATTTCGAGAATTTTTTTTGGAAACTTCTAGATGCTGCATTCAGAAAATTCGAGAACGAGGTTGAAGTAGAATATGTGATGTACATCTTCGAAAAAAAGCTCCTGGGTATGTCAAAAAGAACGGCCTCAGCGAAACGTAACAAAGCACTAGCTCCACGGTGTCTTCGCCATGGCGATTCAACCCGAGATCGAAGCCGCGGCCAAAAAGATTTGCAGCAATGCGTGGGATACACACATACCATGCATACCTACTAAAAACTATGCCCATCCAGTGAGATGTTGGCCATTTTGTAGTCGGCTAAAACTAAAAGCACATGATTAGACATTGTGCACAAGTGGTGGTTGGGTTCGACATTCTTTCCAAAACAAAAAATATATAGGCCTAGGCCCTAAATGCAATGTGCTGGGTAGAAAAAGACTAACTTTAAGACTAACATTACACAACTTACATGACTTACATAATTACAGACCGTTACACTTACAGCATGTACAGTGGCTGTGTTTGTGTAAAGAATTCCCATGTAAAGCCCGTTTTTGGTTGTGCATGTAATGAATTAGATTGGTGGAATTTGTCAGTCAACTTTCAGACCACATGGCCACCACACTAGGCACTACTACTACAACTTACAAGGGCATAAACTAAGAAATAGACCTAGCCATGGCCCCTACTACTAGTGAGTACTACTAGCCTATGGCCATGTCAGTATAATTAGTGTGAATGTGATGTCTCCCAGTCAGACCATGGGCATGATGGGGTAAAATCTAATTTTACCTCCATGCAGACACAGTAACTTAACTTGTTGTTAGTTGTTACCATTCAGGTACTACCTAGATAAAAGTAAAACTAAATCTGTAAATGTAGGGCCAACACTAGTATTTTTAGTAACACTACTAAAAGTACTACGTCTAACATAACAGTAACACTTAACAGTAACAATATTTTGTTATCAGCATGCACCAACAACTTGAACAAGAATACAACAAATCACTCATAATCAAACGAAATTGCTTTTAATCTATTGACACAATATAATTTGACATTTGATAATTATATTTAGAACATTATTAATCGATTTGCTTTAAATGTGAGATGGATGTTAATGGATTAATATACAATTCTTGACGGCTCATTTCTTAGAGAATTCACTTACCGTTACAAAGATGTCAGCACGAAAACAAAATGGCAAATTGGGTGCACACGTGTGCTTTTTATAGGGATGTCCCTGGTGTTCTGAACGTGAATATTTTTCTGATTGCAATGTATAAGTTAGGGATCGAGTACCAGTTCGTCGTTGCAGAGTGCACGTGCGATGTGGCATTTGATTGGCGGATATTTTTCTTGGCGGGGGGTCAGAGGATGAACGCCAAAGAGAAAATACATCGAGTTAACTCTGTGGAAAAATAATTCAAGAGTTCGCTCGTGAGGCGGTGGGAGGGGAACCCCCTTCCCCTCTTCCCCTCTTCCCGTTTATTTTTTGACTTAAAACAATTGTAAAATACAAATGTCTACAAAAAACACACCCCGCCCCCCGGCCGCCCCTTGAATCAACTTTTTAAGAGTTCGGTCAGTGACTACTCTTTATAAAGTTAAATTCAACTAAAAGAAAGTGTTGAATTAACACAGAGTCAAGTTAAGTCTAACTTTATCAATGTTAATTCAACACTTTTAAAAGTTAAATCCAATTTTATAAAGAGTAGTCACTGACCGAACTCTTTAAAATGTTGATTCAACACTTTAGTTTTAAGAGTGTATCAAGTTCCTTATTTTCTTCATGGAGGTAGTTCTATGGTTTCTTCATGGTCAGGAGATCGGAGGAGAAACGAGCAGTGGTGGTGAGGGGCTGATTTCTGTCTCCTGCGTGAGAGCGGTCCCCGGCCGGCCTCTCTTCAGTGTTTGTTTTCTTGCCTCAGTCCCCGTGTTCAGTATTTGGGCGGCGGGCCCTCCCTCCAGATTCACCATTAATAGAGTATACCATGCAGGCCCGTACGCAGGGGGGGGGGGTGCGACGGGTGCGTACGCACCCCCCCCCCCCCCCAATTACCAAAAGGTCCACAAAAGGTCCACATGAAAGGGCGCGAAACCGACGTTATATAGTTTCCCAAGGCATTTTTGGTCCCATCAGTACAAATTCGCACCACCCCATAAAAAATCCTGCGTACGGGCCTGCCATGCGACCATGGAGGAGTTTCTGCCTCCCGGCGGACCGTCAGGAGAAATGAGTGGGGAAGGAATTGGGGACTGGTCGAGATAGAAAGGCCCAAAAGGCCCTACCAGTGTAAACCTTACAATAATGTGATGATCCCTACTTTCCCGACATTTATGTCAGTCCAATAAAGTCCCATTTTCCTTATAAATATTTACGGGTGAATACGGTGATTATACTGATAGAATTTATGACGTGACGGCATATAAATTCAGTGCTGGTCAAAATAAACTTCTCTTTACATGGAGAATAGGCCCGCCAGTGTACCGAAAATTGCTGGGACGCATGGAATAGGACAATGAAAAAAGAGGAATACCGATCGCGTCAGGTGTTTTGATTTTGTATCTGCCTGCTGAGCTGACTGCTCTTATCAAATGAGTTAATTGGTTTGTTGTTTATTCATCTATATACTAATTAATTCAGTCAAACAAATAAATACAATTTCAAACAAATAAATTGTTAAACGAATACATTATAAATATATAATTTCTTCCTAAAAACCTCGTTGACATGGTTACTTTTCTCGATTTTATTATTATTTCCCCCAAAATACGTTTATCGATTGGGAATTAGAACACAACAACAAATGCCGACGAGGAAAGCATTGTGGGAATCTTTCCTCCATGATCGATGAGAAATGTAAATGCGTGAAATGGAACAATTAGAGAATTGTTGTCGAAGTAGAATAAATTAAAGATAGCGGGTATTAAAAACATTAGTACATTACCTAAGGCCAAAAAAACAAATTTGTTGAGTTGCCCTCCAGTGAAAATATTTGAAGGGGTCGGTCGGTCGGGATTTTTTTTTTTTTTTTTTTTTTCTCTCTCCTTGACTGTCATTTTAAGATTGAAATGCATTGGAACTGAAACCACATACCATGTTTTCATTTGTATACCTATCAGCAAGGAATTTTGCTTCAGAATAAAAGTATCCCAAGCATTTTTGTTGTACTTTTCGCTGTGATTGACACAGCAAATTCATCCATATTGCGTGCAATGCTCAACATGCAACATGTGAGTGGCCATTCGATTTGAAAACGTGTAGATCGAGTCGCAATCGTTGACACACGTACAGTGCATGGAGCCAGTGCACAACGTGTGAGGGCCATTTGATTTGAAAACGTGTAGATTGAGTCGCAATCATTGACATACAAAACAGTGCGCGAAGCCAGTGGAAAACATGTGAGGGGCCATTCGATTGGATAACGTGTAGATTTGAGTTGCAATCGTTTACGTTGGCACACAGCGTGTGCGAAGGCAGTGCACCATGTGTGAGGGCCGGGGCCATTCGATTTGAAAACATGTAGATTGAGTCTTGGGTACCGGTAAATTTACCGGTAAAAAAAGTGGAAAATTTCACAAATCAAACGTGTTATGTTTTATACAAAGAAAATTGGTAAGTTTCATTAATAAATAGGCCTATGAATGACGGGGAAAAAAAAAAGAAAAAAAAAAAAAAACCGACCCGAGATTTCAGCACTTTTGGGTCGGTCGGTGGAGGGCAACTCAACATCTTTTTTGGGGGGGCCAAATGAAGTCTCGATTAATTTGTTTAGTTTTGACCAATAATTTACGAAATAAAAATTTGGGATGATCATGAAACTTCAGGCAAATTTTAGGATCTTATGAAATGTAACAAGCATCGTGAATACAAAAATCAAGAAACATTTCCACTCGCTTTCATCATCCTGTACTGTACTTTTCATAATTGGAAAGATTGTAAGAATGGGAAATTGAATTTCAACATCTCATTTGGTGATTCGGTGATTTTGCTATTATTATTCACAGTATGCGGAACTTACTCCGTAGCAATCCTGAATAATGAATCACTTGACGTGACGTAAAATACCTTTAACTGACGTGTATTTACATGTGGACCAATCGGGAACAGCCACCATGCCGGTTTTTAGCCAATCACAAAAGGCCACGATCAGATTGTCACTGGGTAAAATGAGCAGCATGTGCACGTTATCAAAAATAACACGTAGCACATCGTCACAAGCGCACAAGATTGATTGCTGTAAGTAACACGCAGAGGGTAGAGTTTGGTCGTCCGGCTTCACAAAATTGCTGTACATTTCTGCTTTCTGTGAATATATTTGTGTTAACTAACTTATTTTCCTGAAGAGGTGAACTTGAGAAGATTTTTGGTAAGTTCATGTGTTAAATGATTGCTTTTATCGTGAGAAAAAAGTGGGGATTCCCTTGTGAAATGAACTAATTTGCAGCTGCTGCCAAAATGTGAATGATGTTCGTCCGGTGGTGCCTTTTAAAAATGGCCAATCTTACATTTTAATTCTGTTTCGAAATTGTTAAAGGAACGACTTGGTTTTGTGTCAGCATGATTTATTTTTTGTTTTATGAATAGGCCCCCTACGTGATGTGTGTTTATTTTTTTAAATATAAGACTAATTTCTTAATCCATTGATCATTCACATTCCATGCAGCACCAGCAGTCGGCCAGTGTTTTTACGTCATATTTTTTGTTGGTTGGGCTGGGCTGGGTTGTGGGAGAGGGAGGGGGAATGGAATATGATTCATATATTAAAAGTTTGTGGCATTTTTTTTCACTATTGATCTAGCTTAGCTGCGATAATCCGAGCCCAACATTACATACATTATGTACATGATGTAGCTAGTGTACCAGCACTGCAGACAATTGATGGTCCAACCAAAAAACAAGAAATTTTGTATGTAGGATTGGAAAATATTTGGGAAAGAATGTAGGGGTAGAATGTCGTATCTGGCCGCGACTAGTTTTCATTAAATATAACCAATAATGTAATCTTACCTACCTGGTAAGGTGGAGAACATATGGATGATGATGGACATATACTTCAAATTATTCCAGGATATTTATTTCATGAAAAATCAGGCATTTTTGGTATACGATGACTTCCTCAGTCATGTCAGTCTGATCTTGTAAACTCCACAATTAGTGACCAACACAGTCATTGTACATGCGTAGTGGCAACTATGATAGGAACCTTCTATTTTCTGAAGGGTGGATTTTTTGTAGAAGGGAAATCAAGTCCGAAAACCATCATAAAAGTGGATTTTAAAGATAGTTTTCGCTTTCTGTACCACCAAAAATCGATAGAATGATTTTTTAACTGGTTAGTGGTTGCAAAAAAAATCCAAAAAAGCCCTTAAAAAGTGGCGGTCGGATACGACATTCTTTCCGAATGTAGAAATACTACAATACAACTGCCACATTTCTATCCAAATATGACAAATATCACAGATTTTGCTTTAAAAGATGATAAGAGGACACACTTAATTTAATGAGAGGAAAGTTGTGAAAGAATGTCTATTCCAACTGCCACATGTACACAACAAAATGCATAGTTTTAGCAGACGACATAATGGTCAACACTCTCAAAAGATGTGTACCAATTCATTGATCAAAATTCCCAACAATAATTGTTTACAAACCTCACCTGACTACATTTTCCTCTCCTTGAATATGTCCTCTATCATGTTTTGCAGGATTGGAAACGATATTTTGAGAGATTTTCAGAGATTTTGAGTAATGAATGTATGCACAGCCTGTGTGAGAAGTTGGCCATTTTGTTGTGTGCTAAAAACACATCCTTGGACATAGACAAGTGGCAGCTGGGTTCGACATTTCCAAAATTACAAATTTTAAAAAGTATTTTAAAATGCCTACATGTCCGTTATTAGCATATGCCCAGAACACTTACTGAACATTATCACAGTATCTGATTTTTAAATTAAAAATGTATCTTGACGAATGTAGTCACTTTGTCACAATGTTGCAAATTGTAATTACTCATTTAATGAAGTAATTTCACAATTTGTTTGCAGATAGATAGACTTCATCATGAAGAAAGCCTTTGTTATACTATGTTTTGTGGTGTTTACCCTCAATGCTCTCGCCATGGTGAGAGCAGAGGACGAGGATGAGGAAGAAGAGGAGAAAGAGAATGATGTCGGTACAGTCGTTGGTATCGATTTGGGAACAACATATTCTTGGTAAGAACTAGTGGACAAGAGCATATTCAATTATTCAAGAACAATTCTATTGCAGGCCTAGAATCTCACAGAGGTCATGCCACTGAGGCCATGACCTCTGTCGCCCTGGTCTGGGCCTTGGTGCCCCTTAAAAATGTTCCCATAGACATTCTGATATTCTAATGGGAGTGTCCTTCACACAGGAAAAGTGACCTTGCCCCTATAAAAATGAAATTCTAGGCCTGCTATTGCAAGCCACAGCTTCTTGTAAAACAAATTTAATTTAAATCTCAAATATTTTTTAGATGAACAAACTACTGTATGGATTAACAGGAATGGAAGAATCCCATTATAATTTAGTACAAATGAACCATGGTTTAAAACCAACTTATGTTGATAAACCAAGTGTCTTGGATTAAAGTTTACCAGTTTTGATGTAAATTTTGTCTTGACATTTATGATTGAACTATTGAATGAAGATGCAAGAAGGCATTCATAGCCTTGTGATCGGCTGGACTTAGAGCATGTACACCTTTTTCAGAATGAAATTTATGAAATCTCTGGCAGTAGTTTGAATGAGTTTTGTTTCAACTTAAACTCCTTCAGCCCGGTTCATACTTGACGCGAAAGTGGATGCGAAGCGAATTTTACATCATCAAATTGAAATTAAATGTTTTAAACTTTTGCGAACTTTCGCCGCGAACCATGGTCGACGTCAAGAATTTCGCTTCGCATACGCTTTTGCGTCAAGTATGAACCGGCCTTTATTCTTCAAGCAATTATCCACCAATTTGCCACACCAGTCCAAAAATCTTTTGGTTAGCTAACTTGCTTAAAGAAGGTTCCTAGCCAGAATACCTAGTGGGTTAGGGTTAAACCTGTCTGGTGATGTATGTAATATATGTAATTTTGACCTTCCTAGTGCTTAACCCTAACCTTCCCAAATCCTCCAAAATCCTCTTTGCTAAAGTGAAGGATTTTGAAGGATTGAGGTTATTAGGCATACTTGCCTTTCCATGGTACATGTACATCCATGTTTGTTGTAGTGATTGCAAGGTCAGTGCTTAGGTCAGTGGACACTGTTTATTGCTCCATGCATGCAGGGAGGATCCCTGGCCATGTACATGTATCACAGATTAGAAACACGTGTGCATGCATGTATCACAATAGAAACACGTGTGCATGCACGTCATGTGCTTGCTTTACTACTGAAGGATTTTGGAGGATTCAGGTTATGTGTAAGCAAATGGGCCTAGAGAGTTAGGAAGGATTCAGGTTATGTGTAAGCAAATGGGCCTAGGGAGTTAGGGTTAAGGCATTGCACATCTGGTGCAGGCACATTTTGATTCAATTTGACCATGTGGATTTTTATTTCCAGTGTTGGAATCTTCAGGAACGGCAGAGTGGAAATCATTGCCAATGACCAGGGTAACCGTATCACACCGTCCTATGTGGCATTCACCGCTGAGGGGGAGCGTCTTATCGGTGATGCTGCCAAGAATCAGTTGACCAGCAACCCAGAGAACACAGTCTTTGATGCCAAGAGAATGATTGGTCGCACATGGGATGATAAATCTGTGCAGTCGGATCTCAAGTTCTTTCCCTTCAAGGTAAGAGATGAAACCTTGCTCACTGAAACATGGTTATTGTAGACTTAAAGGGACAGTATCGTCAAGATTAACAGGGCATGGAACTGGAGTAGTAGTTTCAGATTAACTCGATGACTGAAAATTATACCCCACACGATAAGGTCATATTACTGTTTTTGCTGCATAAATAAACCACTAATTTTCAGACACTGTGTTCGTCTTAAGTAGAACACCGATTCCATGACCTGATGAAAGTCTACTCTGATCGTGACAATGTTGTCTCTGTATTGCCCGTGTTTACTATTTTCCGGGTAATTTCTGAAAATTTTCTTTTAAATTGAACGTTGTGATTTTCCCTTAACAAAAGGGGGAAAATGATTTAAAATTACACATTTCAGCCCAAAATAGTGACACACATAGTGTTACAGTAAATATTTTTTGAAATATTTTTATGATATGTCCAGCCTCCCAAATTAAAATCCATCTCTACATTAATTACTGTTGAATCAAGCTTCTGACAATTGTTTTCATTTCAAAGTATCGGTTTTACCTTTCTAAAAGATAATTTGCACCGATCTGATTACAACAAAACAAATATACCAATCCAGATTTGTTTTACACTTTTCTTTGTAGGTCAAGAACAAGAATAACAAGCCCCACGTCGAGGTCACTGTTCGTGATCAGAAAAAACTATTTGCTGCTGAGGAAATCAGTGCTATGGTTCTCACAAAGATGAAGGTAAGCTAACCAAAGGAATTTCTGAAGGTGATGAATTACATATATGGAAAAATGTTAAATCGTAAATTAACTTGTATGATTTATTTAATATAATATCCTTGCATAGTTCCAGTTTTGTTTTTTATTTCAGAAGAGCGATGATTGTCTTATGTTGTAAATTTTCAAGACATAGTGCCAATTTGTTCTTCATGTATTGATTGTTTTCATTGCTTTAGGAAACTGCAGAGGATTACCTTGGAAAGAAAGTGACCAATGCCGTAGTGACGGTTCCTGCTTACTTCAACGATGCCCAGCGCCAAGCAACAAAGGATGCTGGTGTAATTGCTGGACTCAATGTCTTGAGAATCATCAATGAGCCGTGAGTATTAACAATTTGAAATGTTTATACAAAAAAATTATTGATATGTGAATGTCTCCAAAATATTCCAGTTGAGCCAAAATTACTTTAAATATACTACTCAAAACAATTTAGGGAACACCGGATTTTTAACATCAAATAGGTTTGAAATGTTCCATGAACCGGGATTTTCATTTGCAACCCCCTCTCTCTTTCAGTAGTCATGTCATGAAATGTGTAATCACTACATGCATCCTTTATCATCTGTTTCATTGTGCAGTTGTTTCTCATCAATTCTGTGCAACATTGTGTTTATCTGAAATAAATGATCTTGCTTTAACTGAGATTATTCCGGTGTTCCCTAAATTGTTTTGAGTAGTATAGATAATACTTTCGGACCCTTTGAACATGCTATGCGCATGTTGTATGTCACACTGTGCTAAGACATGGAAAATCTTCAACAAGTTTGATTGAAGATGAAGTCATCTGATACCAAAAGCGAGAACAATATTTATTCTGTCTACTGATGAAGGCAACAGAATTCAACAGAAGCTTCCATCAGTTAGATTTGTAGAGTTGAGTAGGATTAGGTTTAAAATCAAACACTGAAACATTGAAAATAACGGAATTTTCATTTTGTTGTTTCCACACAGAACTGCAGCTGCCATTGCTTATGGTCTCGACAAACGTGACGGTGAAAAGAACATCTTGGTGTTTGATCTTGGCGGTGGAACTTTTGATGTCTCCCTTCTGACAATTGATAACGGCGTCTTTGAAGTAGTATCAACAAATGGTGACACACATCTTGGTAAGTCTTGTACTGGGATCTACATTTCTGGTTTTATGACTGAACATTCATTCAGAAAAAGCAAAGATCTTGACACTGTTCACAGCGTAATCAAATTCTTTTTTATTGAATGTCACAGTGTGTGGGTTCGAAGCCTTGCCGCGACCATGGTGCTTGTGTCCTTGAGCAAGACACTTTACCATAATTGCTGCGAGGGCCGAATTGAACCCAGTCACTGGGGATGTACAAGCCAGTGCATGCTTAGTGCCGGTCCCAAGCCCGGATAAATGGGAGGGTAGCGTCAGGAAGGGCATCCGGCGTAAAACCTGTGCCAAATCAAATATGCGGATCATGATCCGCTGTGGCGACCCCTAGCGGGAGCAGCCGAAAGAGGACAACAACAGTGAATTGCCAGCATCCGGAAACAAAGTGTCCAAATTTGTAATAATTGATTATTACAAATAAATTTGGGTGTCCAATTACCAAACGGGTCATCCAAAAGACTCCGATGGTGTGACTTTATAATTCGCTTTGTGCGAATGAATTTGCACAAAATAGTGATGAATTTGCACCCAGTGTCTTGATGATAGCCACTTTTGCGTCGTGTGAGCATTGTGCGTACACTTTATGTGCGTATGTTATGGTACTAAACGAGCGTGTACTTCTGCCAGCCAATGATCGCTGGAGATATTCAGTACGTACGCACATCAACTGCAAAATACGCCAAACGCAGTGTACTGTTACTGCCCTTTCGCCCACAGTGATCTAACATGTGCCCTCAACGGCTCTTGCAGGGTTTGAATAGGGACAAGTGGTATTTAAGTATTTTATTCTGATGATGATCACAGGTGGTGAGGACTTTGATCAGCGTGTCATGGAACACTTTATCAAGCTTTACAAGAAAAAGAAGGGTAAGGATGTACGCAAGGACAACCGTGCCGTCCAGAAACTCCGTCGCGAAGTCGAGAAGGCCAAGAGAGCTCTCAGCACACAGCATCAGGCACGTGTGGAGATTGAATCTTTCTTTGATGGTGAGGACTTCTCAGAGACACTCACAAGAGCCAGATTTGAAGAACTGAACAATGTGAGTAGATCTTGCCAGCTCATTTTTAGATTGAAGATACCTCTGTTTTTTTATAGAACCACTAAGTCATATGACGTGCTATTTATTAAAATTTATGAATATTTCTTACATTATAGGACCTCTTCCGCTCAACATTGGTACCTGTCAAGAAGGTGATGGAGGACTCTGGCCTGAAGAAGAGTGAGCTTGATGAGATTGTGCTAGTTGGTGGCTCGACACGTATCCCCAAAGTACAGCAATTGGTGAAGGAGTTCTTTAACCAGAAGGAGCCCTCACGTGGTATCAACCCTGACGAGGCTGTCGCTTATGGAGCAGCAGTACAAGCTGGTGTACTCAGTGGAGATGACGGCACAGGTATGACCGCTGATCAAAAAAATCAGTCTCATTCTTACTTTAGAATTGAAAGCATGGTTTCAACTGAAGACAGTTGATGCAGTTTGTGTTTTTAAGCAGTACTTGCAAAGTGGAATTTGAAGCATGCTATTTCAACACTAGTTGAAGTATACATGTCTCGGACAGCAAGTTAACTTATCATGGTAAAGTGCGCCTTCATCAAATAAACATCAATGGAGATAAGGCATCAAGCACCAAGGTTAAAGATGGGGATAAATGCGCTAATGTTTTGGAGAATTTCAAGCTTTGCCATTTCAGTGCAGAATCAGTTTTTTGGGGGGCAGTGTACAGATTATTTTCCCCCCATCAAACCCACTTCATACAGCAATAATGTGCGCAATATCCGTCTTCCATTTTTCATGTTTTCTTCTGTTTTTATTGTCATGTGTATTTCTTGGGGGGGGGGGGGTGATGGGTGGCAGGTCCACTTTGAATTACTAGATAATGTACACAAAAAAAACACTCTTGTTCTCTGTCAGGTGATCTTGTTCTGCTTGATGTTAACCCTCTGACCATGGGAATTGAGACTGTCGGCGGAGTCATGACCAAATTGATCGCAAGAAATACTGTAGTACCCACAAAGAAATCACAAATCTTCTCAACAGCAGCCGACAACCAGCCAACAGTAACCATCCAAGTATTTGAAGGTAAGAAGATGGCACATTTTAAGATATATTCCATTCTCAAGTTAATAAATTTAAAGCAGTAGACACATAAAATCTTCATATAAATAAAGCTGTGACAGTTTCAGATTGTCATTATGTTTTTTAATTAGAAAATAGTGTAATTTGTTGTCTCAATCTATAAAAATTATTAACCCTCCTACTACAAGGGTCAAAATCAGTCAAAATGTTGATATACTTGCCAAGGTCAAAATGAGTCAACCGTTTTTGACTGGTAAAAGCATTGTCTGGTAATGTTCAGGGTGGTCAAAATGACAGTTAAAAAACAGTCAAAAATGCCTCTGTGTGCACATTTGGGTCAACAGTCAAAACAGGCAGTTGACTGGTTTTGACCTATACAGCAACTTTCCACTAAAGTGCAGCAATAGTAGGAGGGTTAAAAATATGTGTGGTGTGATCTGGGAAAAACCCTTCACATGGTGAAATGTTACTCGGAACTTAAAAGCTTGATTTCTTAAAACGAGGTCAGCTGGTTTTTCGAACTTCCTGAGAGCAAAAGTCGACAACCAAAAATCCTGAATAAAACAGTTTTGAAATAAGCAGTGTCCTCATTAACTTCATGTATTAAAACACAAACATTACAAATTTCACCATGTGAAGGGTTTTCCCAGATCACATCACATATTTCCCAACTTTGTTTTTGACCTATGAGATAAAAATACAGATGAGAAATTATTTTACTAGAATGATATCACCTTGGACAAAAATGTTTCAAGGGATGATTTCACCATCGTCGGTTTTACATAACATTTATGTGAAACTGACCATTTACAATGTATGTTCTTTCAAAATTGGCAATAGTTTCGAATTAGCTTTTAAGTTTTTTTTTTTTTTTTGTTTTTTTTTTTTTAGCAAAACAATGACTGAATTTATGATGCAACATTTAGTGTATGTAATTGTCTGCCATTGCGTATTTATTTGATGTCGCATTTTTAAGTAAATACATTTTGAATACCCTGTTGAATAACATGTAGGATTTTATGTAGGATTTGAGGCTTTACATGGTGGAGATAGATATAATTGAGTTCTTTCGGGTACACCATGTAATGATCGCTTCTTGATGACGGCTAGAGTAGACTAGTCAAAACGTTGAGAACAAACCAACCGGCTCTTCTCAGAGCCATCACGTCTTCCAAGAAGCGATCATCACATGGTGTATCCGAAAGAACTCAAATTATGTTTTAACTTGTGACATGATTTATATGTACTGCCAATACTAAATATATTGCAGGAAATCCAGGATACATTATTTCAGAATATCAGTTTTTGGCTCGGTACTGTGGCAAACCCCAAACGTTTGTTTTATCATTTTTAAATGCATCAAAGAATGCAATCAAGTTCTACATTTCATTGTAATAACCTACTATAAGTGGTTGCAGCAAAGCACAAGCAGTTCGTTTATAAATCATTTTCTTGTTCTTTACAGGTGAACGTCCCATGACAAAGGACAACCATCTCCTTGGCAAATTCGACCTGACTGGTATCCCCCCTGCCCCCCGTGGCGTCCCCCAGGTCGAAGTCTCCTTCGAGATCGATGTCAACGGCATTCTCAGAGTTTCAGCTGAAGACAAAGGCACGGGAAACAAAGAAAAGATCACCATCACAAATGACCAGAACCGCCTCACGCCCGAAGATATTGAGCGTATGATCAGCGACGCCGAGAAATTTGCCGATGATGATATAAAAGTCAAGGAAAAAGTCGAGGCAAGGAATGAACTTGAGAGCTACGCTTATTCACTAAAAAACCAAATCAAAGATGAGGAAAAATTGGGAGGGAAACTGTCTGATGAGGAAAAGGAAACCATCAGCCAAGCACTGGATGAGCAGATTGAGTGGTTAGACGCAAATCAAGATGCAGACAAAGAGGATTTTGAAGCCCATAAAAAGGAATTAGAAGAAGTAGTTATGCCAATTGTCAGTAAATTGTACGAAGGAGCAGGAGGCGCGCCCCCATCTGAAGGAGAAGGTGATGATGAATATGACAAAGACGAGTTATAAACAGAACTAAATGAGCCTAGAGACTCTGAAAAAAAAAAACTTTTATCAATGAAGAGTTGAAATTCACAAGGTCTCTAGACAGCATGGAGACGAGTGTAAGAGCAACTTCTTGGCCACACTTTAAAACAAAATTACACCAAAAATAATATAGCAATAGGTTGGCTTCAGAATTGATCATCACTGGTTTAAGACAGTTTTAATTTAAATGGCTGACTGGAGATCTTGTGTAAGATACTTACAGGGAGACTTCGATGCCCAATTGCACAACGTCCAGCATTTTTACATTTGAAATATACAGTTTTATTTGATCCTCCATTAGTGAGCTCATTATTGACAAGTAATTCCACATTCGTACCTTTTTATGGGTAAAAATAATCTAATGGAATATTCGAGTCTTAATCTCCTGCTTTTAAAATGAGCTTATTAGGCCGGGTCAAACCTCATGCATAATTGTATAAGGCATATTTAGGAAAATCATCCGAGTAAAATACCTATAAAACCATTTTTGCAGTTGTGGTCTTCCAGAGTTCAGGTCAATTTCTTTGCCCCAAATCAGAGTCAAAGATGAAACAAATGATTTGAAGTGGCACACCACATCAGCAGTTGTAACAGCTGTCATGGTGGAATCTGTCGCTATTCTCTGGGATGACTTTAAAAAATGACTGACACTTTTATGGAAAGAAACGGGAACATGTATGCATTTTTTTAATAACTTTTTCCTGCAATTTCGCTGTAGACCTGGTTATAGCAATTTCATTTATAGATGTTTTAGAAACCTCTAAATTCCACATTAGTACATGATAATAATTATTCTTTAATTCAATGTCTGGGTGTACAATTTACAAATGTGGTGGACACTGACATACAGACTACAGTTGATGTACATACTGCTTAATTTAATATTCTCTGGAGATGATGCTTTTGGTGAGAACGGGAAAGGAACACAGCTAAGATTAGTTAAGCGAGGAACCACTTAACTGGATGGAAAAAATGTAAAAAGAAATTATTGTATTTCAAGGTCAGTTACTTTTTCAGATTTTGAATCGTTTTTGTTCAGGTGTTGAAATTTATTGTCAGTTTCTATTAAAACTGTATTTACTGTCCAATATATTGTTTTCATTGTGTTATTGTCATGGTAGTTTAATTTGTCACTAAAGAACAACATAATATTAGCAAATATGTGACCTGTCGCCACGAAACCCGGACAAAGTCGCACCGATCCATTTCGAGTAAACAGTGTGCAAAGTCATTTCAGGGTGGAATCGTCCATTTTGGGATGACCGTATGCTTTACGTATTTATTCATCTATCATTTTACTTTTAAAATAAATTAAATCTGTTACTTAAGGTAAAATACTTTTTTACCCTATTTTCGGAGCGATGTTGGTGAACAAGAAGCGTGGACTTCCTGTACAAAAGTCTTCTTTTCTCTGATTGACTTGTTATGGGCATGTTGGGGGGGGGGGGGGCTTAATCCCTCCTGAGGGGATTACAGGAAAGGGTTACCCCTACAAGTTTATAATCATTCAAAAGCTTATGAACTGGAGAATATGAAAATACCAAAAACTCAAAATAAAATTTTCCAACTTTGTCAGGGTTTCGTGGTGACAGGTCATATATAATTGTGTAACTTTTTAGAAACTAGACGTTGAATTATCTGTTAGGTTTGTCAGAGGGAGCAACATAATATCAGTTATCAACTAACAAGATCAAAATCAAAAAAGTGAATAATATTTGGTGATTTTTCCCCAAAGTTTAAATTTGCAATCATTCTCATTAGGAGAAAGAATTTAATTATAAAGTATAAATATTAAGAGTTATGTTTTCTAAATCAAGATTGGCATTTTATAATTGTTGGAAGTCTCTGGAGAATTGGGACACTTTGAATCTGTAATCAGTTGTCAATCTTGGACCACAAAACTAATTTAAAACAATTCTGTAATTTATTGAAATTCATTGCTTTCATGCACATTTGCATTTTGTAAAATCAAAGTGCGTGTGAAATAAACTTTACCAAATGCTTAATCTTTTTTGAAAAATTCCGCCTTGTCTGAACATTTTTAAAATACGCCATCAATTATAAATTCCTTAAACCCCTTGGTTCAAGACGATGTTTCCTGGAGATAGCGCCCTCTTGCGGCCACGGATCGTTTTATCAAAAAACATTTGAACCAAAGTAAAGAGACCACTGATCTCTATTGTCTATACCATGAGATCAGTGGTATTATTGTAAGTGGGAGTGAGTTTGCCACTACAATAATTTGCCACGTAAACAAACGGAAAACATCCGGCCCCAGTTCTAAGTAGCGATCGATGACCATGAAAATAATATGTGGGGGGGGGGGGGCTAGGTAACGTGGTCAGTAGTCAGGTACCCAGACTATCTCAACACATTCATTGCATTGTG
This sequence comes from Zoroaster sp. YZ-2022, assembly GCA_029582265.1. NCBI lineage: Eukaryota > Metazoa > Echinodermata > Asteroidea > Forcipulatida > Zoroasteridae > Zoroaster > Zoroaster sp. YZ-2022. Next base: position 26,164,777 of record CM055835.1, on the reverse strand, counting down.
CTATAGATGTACCAGTTAAAAGCACATTTTCATGAGGGCGCACTTCATCAGCCAGCTAGTAATATAAGTATAATTCACACACGTGTTATCGGCCAGCGAAGTACGTTAATATAAAAGGGAAAATGCCAAGAAAAAAGAAGGTATGATACTTGATAGGATCTTAATTTAGTTTGTCAATGCACTGCATTCCTTCGAAATGAAAGTTTAGTACAGAAGCATACTGTATTTTCCCGTACATTGTAATGCGGCGTATATATTATAAATTACAGACACTCACGTCACATACATGACATACACTTGACTTGTCTTTGCCTGTTGTGTTAACGTTATGCGTTTACCAGTTACGATATGTATGTTTAACCAGTTGACGTCGGGAATATTTTTTTTCCCCGGTCCGTGCGGGTTTATTTTCAGTGAAAAATCTGAAAAAATTTCTAGCCATTAATAATTTTTTTTGTCAATGAAACTAAGTTCGGACACCCAAATAAACACCTTTAGGCTTTACTCATTGACATTTTGAGAATTAAATGGCTAGTTTTTTAATTACGGTTGTGTTTGTTCAGCACAATTAGACCGTTGGCAAGCCCTGATGCAACGGCCTATTAGCGACCAGCGCCCGGTTGAAAAGATGGCATACCTGGAGAGAGATCGAATGCCTCGTAAACAGTCAATGGGTATAAATCCCTATTTACAAATCCCTGGCTGGTACGTCAAAGGAACAGGTCTTGGATAAAGGGATTATGCAAAAATCAACGAAAAGAGTGAACTCGTTCAGTATTTGCAGTGCATTTTGTCCGGGGCCACCGAACCGTGACCCCATGGACTCCGAGAAACGATTGCGTGTATACAAAAAAGTCAGCCGCCACGACTGCATGCCACGTGTGGCGTGTTGACAAGTCTCCCGGTGACACACAAAAAAATCGGAATGCGTGTTTAGACGCTCTCCGATCCGCTGTCCAAAAAAAAATTGCATGTATTTTTCAATCATCAACCATTCTTTTATATCTAACTTTGGCTCTAGTGAAATGTATGTTGTGCTTATTCACTTATACAGGTCCAAAAACCTACCGTAAACTATCCTATTTTGACACTAGTTTAACGTGAAAAAAATGGCGGACATAAATTTCGCTTCGGCTACAACAATCATGGAGGAAGGAAATCATGTGATGTGTGTGTGACGTCGTGGCGTATACGGCTGTTGCATGTTTCTTATGTGTGTGTGGTGGCGGTGGCGGTGCAGTTTAATGACTGAGCAAGTTAAATACTACGTCTGTAAATAGATCGGCCGTTGATAAACAACTGGCAATAAGACACATTTCTAGCATAAAACAACTGTGACCCTTTGCTAGTTAATTATTAAACAATGCATTTAATATCCTTTCACATTTACAATTTTATGTACTGTCTGTATGCACTTTTATGTATTGAAAAAATGTGAAACGGAATTTTTCAGCCTGAAACGGAATTTAAGTTTTTTGAAAACGGAATTTGCACTTTTCTGAAACGGAAAATCATTGGCCTTATATCATTGTAATTGTCTTTTCAAGACCTTGATAATGATACCAGTTGTATTGGAATCTGTTACGCATCTGAGATGTTTTCATCTTTCTTGGTCTTGGAGAAAACAGGAATTTTTTGGCCTATACTTAGGCTGTTCACTCACACAACCACTTCCATTACCGAAAACCGACCCTCATATACTTTGTACGTAATGTCTGTGCAATGCTGTACAATTTCTATGCACAAAGCAACTTCCGGTCGCACACATGCTTTTGGCATGCACTTCAGCGCTGAAGTGATTCTGGCCGAAAATACTTGGAACATTTCAACTAAAAATCTACGCAAACTGTCTGGGCGAATCGGTGCATAATTGGGCTCACCAGAAAGAGTATAAATTCAGCTATCTTTGGGGCGAGATCCTTCTACATACCACGTCTGCATCAAATTGAAATGATCAAAAACATTTTTCAAATTGCCCAAGGTGCTACTAAATCACGGTGAATAATTTTGGAGCAAGGTATGGATACTATAGCATACGTTCAGCAATGATCATCAATATAATGCTCCTTGAGCACCAGTTTGGTGGATACGTGCGCTATATAAGTCCACATTATTATTATTATTATTATTAGTTCATAATGAACTTTTTAATGTAAAGAGTTTTCGCTGAAATGTGTTTTTTGAGAACCCTATTTTTGTGAGCTCACCTAGCCGTGCATAATTCCACGTGTACACGCACAGTACATGTAACATTAACGTGCCCGGCCGGCTGGCCCTTTGTATACATATCGTGCAGTTTCACGTCACTAATACAGTGCGATGATCTTGGCTTAGCAAATCTGACATTTTACGTCCATAACGCTTTTATCTTAACATTATTTTGGGATAATCGTTGTCTTTATTAGATAATTAAGATCGGCATGATTAAGATGGAAATATACATCGGATGTTTGCTTTTTGCGTTGGTAAAAGTTGTTCTCTGGAGTCGTGTCAACATTTTGGGTGATAGTATTTTTGGAAATAGGGGTGGTTTATTATGAAATCATCATAAAATGTTTTGAAAATATTTTTGACCTCTGTTTTCTGAAATTAATTAGAGTAGCATTTGTTCTTTCTAGCACTAATCTTTTTTCACAATTTGTTTGTTTTCCTTGGTTTACTTCAAAGAAAAACGTTTTGTACATCCCTCTGTTTATTGGAAAATGATTGTACTAGTTGTAAACATCGTTCAGACTTATCCAAAGAAACAGTTAATATTTGGAGATATTTTATCATTTGTTTACAATTTTTAAAAGACATTCGTGATTTTAGTTCCTCTTTTAAAGAAAATATGGACATATACACATTTTCCTGGAAAAAATATTTGTTTGCATAAACTATTAATTAATTATGCCAATATCTAGATGACCACTATTCTATGGCTATGCTATGTCAACATTTTTGAAACACTAGATACTTTCCATCCAAATAATAATTAAAATGCTATGGAAAGTTCCTTTTTTATTAGAAGGGGAGGGGGTGCTGGATCGGCCATTCTGCCACTGTTTTACATTCAAATCTCGTTTGTACCTTTAACAGGTGGGCAAAGCCAAGAAGGCGGCCAAACAAAATCTAGTGACTGCAGAGAGTGTTTACGGCAAGGCGCCTCACACCTTTGTGTTTCACAGAGGTGTAGTTGGCAAGAGCATCTTCCAACTTCTCCTAGATACCAGACGGACCATGGAGCCGTACACAGCATCCAATCTTAAAGTGTGTACCTTTCGTATGCCTGAAGACTGGTTCATACTTCACGTGAACGTGAAAGCAAAGTGAATAACTGTGACATTGACAATGAAATTGTGCTATTTCGCCATTATCAGGCATGATATTCTTCCTACTTTTGTAGGAAATCTTACCTTTTGATTTTGAAAATCCTACCATGAAACCGGGTTCCGACTAACTTCAGAAAATGGAAACTTTCCTTGTGTATCATTTTATTGTAAATACCAAGATAAAAAACAGTTTCCTTGCTATACATGGCTATAGAGGTAAACCGCTATAGGCTAGTATATGCCTAATGATAATGGCAAACATTTTTCCTACCTTTTCATTTTCTCGCAATATCATCCCTGATTATTGACATCATGAAATTCGCTTCACTTTTGCATACATTCGGGTGAAGTATGAACCAGGTTTTACGGTCTTCAAATTTACTGTTTATTTATTTTGTTTGTCATTTTAAAAATGGTGGGTATATCGCCATATACACATGTACCTTCTGTTTACACTTTTACAGACAATTATCTTTAAATTCAAGAGATTACACTCCAATAAAGAAAAGATCAATAGGTATCCTCTGTATTATAAAAGTCAATTTATCCCTAACTCCCTAGGCATTGTACTATAACAATAAAAATCCTTCAAAATCCTCCAACTGGCTTTGTTGTCTAGGGAGTTAGGGTTAAAGTACATGTATTTGTACACCACCGGAGGCATGTTTTCAACAAAAATGAAAATGGGTATCCGGGTATCCGAAGTTTCCTGATTCCGGGTATCTGGTTCCAAAAATAGCTGGAAACGCACAGCCCTAGTATATTGCCACATAATTTTTGTTGATAGGTCACAGTGGTTGAAAAGTTAATTGCCTCGATTTGTGAGCTGTGTTTCCTTTCTAAAAAGGAGTATGTGGCAATATTCACCCCATTTAAAAATGCATAAATGTATATTGGAAGAGGATGGGTAAAACTTGTAGCTTTGCGGTGACACCATGTGGAATCTCAATTGAGTAGTGATTAGTTCTGAAAAGAACTGGAGGTACAACTCGACGTTTCGATCAGTATGCTCTGATCGTCCTCAGGAGAATGAGGATGGGTTATACCTATTTAAAAGTATCTGTACTTTTCTGGGTCTTTTCTGGAAATGATGGAGATATTCTAAACTAGAATATACTTGACAATATGTACCTCCCTCCTCCTTTATGGATGGTCCTAATAAAGGGTGTGCCAAATTATTTATTTTGAGCCAATTTACATTTCACATTTCAGGGAACTGTATCCTTTCTAATGTTGGTTCTTAAGGATTAACCCTAACTCCCTAGGCCCATTTGCTTACACATAACCTGAATCCTCCAAAATCCTTCAGTAGTAAAGCAAGCATAATGACCACTACCATTGTATGCAGATGACATGTATGCACACATGTGTTGCTTATCTGTGATACATGTACATGGCCCAGGGCCAGGGACCCTCCCTGCATGCATTGAGCAATAAACAGTGTCCACTGACCCAAGCACTGACCTTGCAATCACTACAACAAACATGGATGTACATGTACCATGGAGGAAGGAAGGCAAGTATGCCTAATAACCTCAATCCTCAATCATTTTTTGGACAGACCAACATGTACCATGTAACCTCAATCCTCCATTTTCATCCAGTGTCAAATATAGCCTTATAACCTCAATCCTCCATAATCCACCAAGCAAATAATCACATCTGCCCTCAATCCTTCAACATCCTTCACCACTGCAATTTCCACATAACCTCAATCCTTCAAAATCCTTCACTTTGGCAAAGAGGATTTGGGAAGGTTAGGGTTAAGGAGATGGAGAAGAGAAAGAAGTCAATTGAAATGTTTGTAAAAATGCATCTTTTAGTTTCAATTATTTTCAAATATTAAAACCCTTAAAAAAAACAATTGTGCCCCAGAACAAAACTGATTTCTCCTAAACTCGTTCCCAAATAATGTTTTTTTATTTACTTGTATGTCATTTTATTTAATGGTGTAAACATGGTGTATAATAAATTATACATGGAAACATTTTTCACTCTTGTTACTTTTTCATCTCATTTTTAGGCAAGGAAGAAGAATATTCTGAAGGATTTTGTCAGTGTGGCCAGTTCTCTGGGTGTCACACATTTCATGGTGTTCACAAAATCAGAATCAAGCACAAATATGGTAAGATGTGGTAAATATTTGTTACACCGTTGGAATTTTATTGAATATTTTAGTACAGTTTGTGCAGATGTTAGTTTGAGCTTTAAAAAAAAAAATCACTTCATTAATTTTGTATTTTATTTCATTTACAGTATGAGAATTCTCTGTTATAACTATGATTTTTCGGGTAGAATGTCGTATCCAACCGCCACTTTTTCTCATTCAATATAACCAATAATGTAATCTTACCTACCCAGTATTAAGGTGGAGAACATTCAATATGGATGATGATGGACATATACTTCAAATTATTCCAGGATATTTATTTCATGAAAAATCATGCATTTTTGGTATACAATGACTTCCTCAGTCATGTCAACTCTCCCATTAGTGACCAACACGGTCATTGTACATGCGCAGTGGCAACTATAATAGGATCCTTCTATTTTCTGAAGGGGAGGATTTTTTTTAGAAGAGAAATAAAGTCCGAAAACCATCATAAAAGTGGATTTTTAAGATAGTTTTCGCTTTCTGTACCCCCCAAAATTGATAGAATAATTTTTTAACTGGTTAAAATTCCCAAAAACCCTTAAAAAGTGGCGGTCGTATACAACATTCTTTCCTTCTTTTTTTTTTCCCAGAGAATTATGAGAATCCCAAGAGGTCCTACAATCACATTCAAAATCAAGCAGGTAAGTCAAGAGAATTTTATTTCTGAAAATGTCCTCAACACGGACCAATTGATATCAACCACTTTTATGTTGATTTTTTACATCGTTCTAATGTCCCTAACCCCCGAGCGATTTTGGCTCAGAACCTTCCCAAATCCATTGGTTAGAGGTCCTTTGAGAAGGCCCTTTTCCTTTCAGAAACATTCTGGTACGGAATATAATCATCTTTCACCCTAACTCCCTAGGCCCATTTTCTTACACATAACCTGAATCCTCCAAAATCCTTCAGTAGTAAAGCAAGCACATGACATGTATGCACACATGTGTTTCTAATCTGTGATACATGTACATGGCCAGGGACCCTCCCTGCATGCATGGAGCAATAAACAGTGTCCACTGACCCAAGCACTAACCTTGCAATCACTACAACAAACATGGATGTACATGTACCACGGAAAGGCAAGTATGCCTAATAACCTCAATCCTCCAAAATCCTTCACTTTAGCAAAGAGGATTTTGGAAGATTTGGGAAGGTTAGGGTTAACTTCCAACAGCATTCAGAACTACCAAACGTTTGGAATTTGCATGCCTGACCTCATGCAAAGTATCATTGGCTTGGCTATACAGTACCGAATTCTTCAAAATCTTACAAAACTAGCTGCTAGATTGCGGTAGTTAGTGTTGTTCAGAGTTGGTACAATGGGTGGAGGTCTATTTCTCAGTTTGTTAAATTAACTCAAACAGTCAAATTAACTCAACAAGTATTTGGACATATTTGAAAACTTGCGCTACACAAAATGGGACACCAACCTCTATCCCGTTTGATCCACCGATGATAATGGCTGTAACAATTGGGATAACGATGGTCTCTTTTTTAGTACTCACTCGTCAAAGATGTCCAGTCAGCCATCAAGAGACCCAATATGTATGCTACCCAGTTCAGGCATCATCCTCTCCTTGTGCTCAATAACTTCAGTAAAGATGAACCTCATCTTAAACTAGCTGCTACAGTTCTTCAGAATATGTTTCCTTCTATCAATGTACACAAGGTAATCTTTTTTTTCTCTTTAATGATGCAATAGATGTAGATGTAGATGTCTAACATTGTACATTAACCCTAACCACCACATATCCTGCAAAATCCTCCAAGGAAAAATCCAGCACTGTTGGAAACTGGTACTTTCACCTCTTCAAATGGGGCAAAATTACTACCTGGCAAGAAGTACAGGCCGTAAGTGCTGAATATGAAAGATCAACGAAAATGCATGGTGCATTTTGAAGATAAGGGCATGTTTCCAAAAGTGCACTGATGGATTTTGGAGGATTCAGGAAGGTTCCTAGCCAGAATACCCAGGGGGTTAGGGTTAATGTATATTTCATAGATATTAATAGTAAGCTTCAATATAAAGTTCTTACTGAACTGAAAGGATATCTGGTCAGTGGTTGTCTGAATTTCTCAAGCCCTTTGATCCCTTAACTATTATCATAACCCTCCTACTATTGTTGCACTTTAGTGGGAAGTTGCTATAGAGGTCAAAACCAGTCAACTGCCTGTTTTTGACTGTTGACCTGAACAATACCAGACAATGTTTTTACCAGTCAAAAACAGTCGACTCATTTTAACCTGTAAATATACTTACTACACGTAAGGTTTGACAGTGTTCGACTTTTAAGTGCACTAGATATACCCTGGCAAGTATATCAAAATTTTGACCGATTTTGACCCTTGTAGTAGTAGGAGGGTTAATTGTTGGATCAATTTTTACGACTGAATAATTTATTGAAAAATTAGAGTTGAATACTTCTACATTTGCAATTACATTATTTTATAGTTCTATATATTTTTTGTTTGTCTTGAAGGTACATCTTGATAAAATCCGCCGTTGTGTACTTTTCAACTACGACCCAGAGACCAAGCTTATAGAATTCAGACACTAGTAAGTATAAAAACAAACATAGTGGTTCAGGAGGAGTTTGGAGTTGAACTTTATCTATAGGCCAAAGGCTTTAATGTATCTGGCTGTAAAGGTCCAACATTCATCAAAGTAATTTCTTCTGACGTGCTTAAATTTGGTCATATTTGATAAATTCTTGGGTAAAATTATTTAGCTCCTACTATATTTTCATTCATTTATTCAAGGATATATGGTCACAATATGTGATTTAACCCTAACCTTCCAAAATCCTCCAAAATCCTCTTTGTCAAAGTGAAGGATTTTGTAAAGATTGAGGTCATGTGGAAATTGCAGTGGTGAATGATTTTGAAGGATTGAGAGCAGATGTGATTATTTGCTTGGTGGATATTGGAGGATTGATGTTATCAGGCTATATATGACACTGGATGAAAATGGAGGATTGGGGTTACATGGTACATGTTAGTCTGTCCAAAAAATGATTCTGGAGGATTGAGGTTATTAGGCATACTTGCCTTCCTTCCTCCATGGTACATGTACATCCAGGTTTGTTGTAGTTATTGCAAGGTCAGTGCTTGGGTCAGTGGACACTGTTTATTGCTCTATGCATGCAGGGAGGGTCACTGGCCCTGGGCCATGTACACGTATCACAGATAAGCAACACATGTGTACATACATGTCATCTGCATACAATGGTAGTAGTCATTGTGCTTGCTTTACTATTGACGGATTTTGGAGGATTCAGGTTATGTGTAAGCAACTGTGCCTAGGGAGTTAGGGTTAATTTAAACTTCTCACAAAATAAGAGCATAAATTGAACAGAAACTGTCACAAATCAGTTGCATTATTTATTTCTCGATTCTTATCAAGTATTTTATGATCTTTGTTTTCTTAGTTCCATTAAACTCGTTCCTGTTGGGATAAGCCGTAGTGTCAAGAAGCTTCTGAAGACCAAGGTACCAGACCTCAGCAGATACAAAGATGTCAGTGATTTTTTCCTGAAGTAAGTAACATCTACAGAGTTTCATTTATCATCATAGGCGGATAAAACAGGAATTGTGTTCCGTTTTCTGGAAAAAAGTGCAGAACAGTGCTATGAATACAATACTTGTAACCATGGTAAAATGTTACTTTTTTAATTTATTTTTTAAGTGCTGGCCAGTTGTCAGAAAGTGAGGCCGAACAAGATGGCCCCCACAATGAAGTGACCGTCCCACAGACAATGACCACCAGAGGCAATATGGCTTCTCAGAAGAGTGCAATCAGACTTGTCGAGGTACGTGAATATAAATGTCCACTTATTCTATATCGTCGTAAGTCAGTGCAAAACCTGATTGATCCATTTGAAACCCAGGGGCTACACAAAGTGATTGCTTAAGGGAGGAGGGCCAAAGTCTTGGTACAGCCAAGCCTTTGTGAAGCCCGGCCAGGCCTAGGCTACCTGGCCCCCTAACTGTCTTTTGTGAGTCGTAATCCTGTAACAATACAGTACCTGCCAATCAACATAATCTGTGTTTCAATTATCATGCATGTGTACCTATAAATAATAATAATAATAATAATAATAATAATAATAATAATAATAATAAAAAGAATAATAATAATAATAATAATAATTATAATAATAATAATGTGGACTTATATAGCACACATATCCACCAAACTGGTGCTCAAGGCACATTACATTATTACCCCTGCTCATCAGGCTCATAAATCATCCCTGAAATCATCTCGGCTCCCTGGGGAGTATACAGCTCAATTGCTGCCATTTCAGCGCATATAGGGCTAATCAAACACAACAACCAACTCTGCCCTCACAGGTACCCATTTACCCCTGGGTGGAGAGAAGCAATTATGGTAAAGTGTCTTTGCTCAAGGACACAAGTATCCCTGGTCGCGGTTGGGATTCGAACCCACATTCTGACGACTCGGTCATCGGAACACAAATCCAATGCACTAAACCGCTCAACCAAATACACAACAAAGTACAAAGTTTGTCTAATGGTAAATTAGCATTTGATTGACAAACACCATAGGCAGAGTATTAGCCAGGATTCGGAGATAGGGTGTCCAAATTTGTTATTCTTTGAAAAACAGGGTGTCCAAAACTTTAATTTACAATACTGTTGTATGGGTATTGCAAATAAAACAGGATGTCCATTTTGCAAACGGGGCATCCGAAAGACACCCAAAGGTATTGCTGTCTAATACTAGGCCTATAGGTGCATTTGCACCTGTGGGGTTTAACTATTTCTCTGCTCGTATGTATGAACGGAGGTTTCACTTATCCATGACAGATTGGTCCAAGGATGCAGCTACAGATGATTAAGATAGAAGAAGGATTGTGTGAAGGGGAGGTCATGTACCATCACTTTGGTAAGTTCATCTTCAATGAAGCTCATCGGGGTATCAAATGCTCGAACTCCAGTGTCAACAAAGCACCCGGATGTTCGATATCTGGCTGGTCATTGATACTTGCGTTTTCTTCTTTTTTTTTTCATTCCAAAATTCCCCATAGACTCTGATTAACCCTAACCTTCCCAAATCCTCCAAAATCCTCTTTGCCAAAGTGAAAGATTTTGGAGGATTGAGGTTATTAGGCATACTTGCCTTTTGAAGGATTGAGGGCAGATGTGATTATTTGCTTGGTGGATTATGGAGGATTGAGGTTATCAGGCTATATTTGACACTGGATGAAAATGGATAATGTTGGTCTGTCCAAAAAGTGATTCTGGAGGATTGAGGTTATTAGGCATACTTGCCTTTCCATGGTACGTGTACATCCATGTTTGTTGTAGTGATTGCAAGGTCAGTGCTTGGGTCAGTGGACACTGTTTATTGCTCCATGCATACATGGAGGGTCCCTGGCCATGTACATGTATCACAGATTAGAAACACATGTGTGCATACATGTCATGTGCTTGCTTTACTACTGAAGGATTTTGGAGGGTTCAGGTTATGTGTAAGCATATGGGCCTAGGGAGTTAGGGTTAATCCTTACCATATGAATGTAGAATATAGACAATAAAACCTTGTTTTCTGAAATGTGAAAATTTGTATCTTATTACAATAAGGTCTAAATACATATAGTAAATTCTATTCTTAAAAAAAATTGTAAAAGGTACCATTGCATATGCTTTATCATATATAACAAATTTAGTTTTTCTCTTTGCCATAGTCACCAAGACACTACAGGAGGTTGCTGCAGCCAGACAACTTCGGGTGAAGAAAAAGTGAGTTATTTCACTCGGGCAATTCACAAATTTAGTCAGAATCTGAAAGAAATGGACTTCATATTTATTTCTGTATGTTTTCTTCATTTGGTCCGTCACTGTTACCCATAATGCCTTGGGAATACAGCCTGACAGGCGGCACAGTTTGGTCAATATGATTGAGCCTTTCCATGATAATTGTTATTATTAAGGTCAAGAGTTTGGCTTTCATGCAGCTACAATCCCGACCAAAATAGTTGGGACACGCGTCCCCTGTTCCCTGCTTCAATGTATTGTCCCTGAGACAAACACAAAGACTGTGGTTTGTTCACGCCTGGTCACGGCTTCATAGATAAACTAAGAGAAAATTCAGACAATCCCGGCCAAAACAGTTGGGACACGTGACAATAAACATACCCTCCACTGTCCCCCTGTCCCCTGCGCCCCACCCCCGCTTAATATTTAACAAAATAATATCTCAACAACCACAAGAGGTAAATTCACAATTTTTGTACCATTGTACAGATCGCTAATTGTCAAAAAAAAATTACAAAAAGATGACCCCAATTTGACCTTACTTCCTGTCCAAACCGGAAGTCAAAGTTTAATATTTAAAAAAAAACATCTCAACAACCACAAGAGGTAAATTCACAATTTTTGTACCATTGTACAGATCGTTAATTGTCAAAAAATATTTACAAAAAGGTGACCCCAATTTGACCTTACTTCCTGTCCACACTGGAAGTAAAATTTTAATATTTAAAAAAAACATATCTCAACAACCACGAGGTAAATTCACAATTTTTGTACCATTGTACAGATCATTGATTGTCAAAAAATATTTACAAAAAGGTGACCCCAATTTGACCATACTTCCTGTCCAAACCGGAAGTCAAATTTTAATATTAAAAAAAAACATATCTCAACAACCACAAGAGGTAAATATACATTTTTTGCACCATTGTATAGATTGCTAATTGTCGAAAAATATTTACACAAAGGTGACACCAATTTGACCTTAATTCCTGTCCAAACCGGAAGTCAAAGTTTAATATTTAAAAAAATCATATCTCAACAAGAGGTAAATTCACAATTTTTGTACCAACAGACGTTAACGTTTGACTTTCTCCAACACTTCGAATTGATGACGTCATCATTTTAACGTCCCGAACACCTGCGTGTTTGTTATTGACAAACACTGCACGTCTAGTTGTTGTTGTTGTTGTTGTTGTTTTTTTTTTGTTTTTTTTTTTCTGGTTGGCTTGTTCATTAAGATCTTAATTATTCCAAATTTTGTGTATCATGCAGGAAAGAGAAGGAAGCACGAAAGATGCAACAGAAAGCCAACGTAGATACCAAGAAGAAACAGAAAGAGGATCACAAGTAAGTCTTAAGATGTTGCAGGGAACTGTCATCAAAGATGTATTCTCCCTGCTAATTTATTACGTGCTCCTAAGAAAATTTTCAAATGACGGAATATCAAGAGACGGGGGGGGGGGGCTTGACTTGGACAGATACTTGTAACAATCATGTAACTATACACTGGTGGTAACGGCTTCTTGTGCTCTTATGCCTCCATCATACCATCTTGGCTCTTGGCAGCCTGCCACTAAAAGCCCAATAAGAAAGAAACAAATTCAACATAAACTTTATTTTCTGAGGAAAAAACCAACTGGATATTCGAACCATCAATCGAATATTTGGTTATTCGACACAGCCCTAGGACAGATACTTATAACAATCATGCAGCTGTGTTTTAGCAAACTATACACTGGTGGTAACAGCTTATGCCTCCATCGTTATACCATCTTGGCTCTTGGCATCCTGCTACTAAAAGCCCCAATGGTAAAAGATCCTTGTGTACTTCAAAAAAATATTAACTGCATTAACCCTCCTACTACGACAAGGGTCAAAATCAGGCAAAATGTTGATATACTTGCCAAGGTTTATTTACAGTCAAACACTGTCGAACCTTGCGTGTAGTAAGTACATTTACAGGTCAAAATGAGTTGACCGTTTTTGACTGGTAAAAGCATTGTCTGGTATTGTTCAGGGTGTTCAAAATGACAGTAAAAAACAGTCAAAAATGCCCCTGTGTGCACATTTGGGTCAACAGTCAAAACAGTCAGTTGACTGATTTTGACCTCTATAGCTACTTCCCACTAAAGTGCAGCTGTAGTAGGAGGGTTAATTTGTTCATAGATAGCAATTGAGATTCACTTGAACATGATTCACTTTTATATCTTTTTCTTGAAACAAAAAAAAGGAAAAAATCACTTGACGGAATCAAGATGAAAAAGCAAGAAAAGGAGAACCCTGCAGAAAAAGGTAAATTGAAAAACGTGTAAAATCATACAGTGGTTTTAGCTTGACACCCTTTAAAATACAACCCCAATATTCATGTATCTTGTTATTGTGTATATAATATTTCCTTAACCCTCCCACTACTACAAGGGTCAAATCAGTCAAAATGTTGATATACTTGCCAAGATATATCTAGTGCACTTAAAAAGTCAAACACTCAAACCTTACGTGTAGTAAGTACATTTACAGGTCAAAATGAGTCGACTGTTTTTGACTGGTAAAAGCATTGTCTTGTATTGTTCAGGGTGGTCAAAATGACAGTAAAAACAAGTCAAAAATGCCCCTGTGTGCACATTTGGGTCAACAGTCAAAGCAGGCAGTTGACTGATTTTGACCTCTACAGCAACTAACCACTAAAGTGCATCAAAAGTTTTTACATTGACTTAAATAAAAAAAATTAAAAAAATCCAGAGTTGTGTTTTTGGGACTAAACAAAATTTAGATAGATATCCCTGTAAGAAATTGTATGAGGCTTTGTAAAAAAAAATGCCATTTGTCATGCATTACACGTGTGTGTGTGTGTGTGTGTGTGTCATTGGAACCAGACGTCATGCTCTCAATCACTGAGCCCCCAAATCTTGAACATCGGATCAAACCTGACTGTGATACACAAATTTCATCCATCTAGACTCACGCATCTGGACAGTTTGGTTGTCCCCATGTTAAACAGTTTACTGCTGTTGGAATTTGACTGAGTTAAGTTTGGGCAATAACACGATAATATCGAATATCGCGATACCTTTTTTTATTCGATTACGATATCGAGAACCTTTTTAAGTTATCGAGATATCGGCAAATCGCGATTAAAAAAAAATATATCGTGATTAAATATAATCGCCATTGTGAATAAAGTCGGAAATTCCGTGGAAACAAAATTAGGACGGTCTTTTCAGCTTTTGGAAGTGAGAAACAAAAGCGAACTACTTCAGAAGTACATACACGTTATGCAAACGAATTTGCGAATTATTGTGATGCTTGGAGAGGGGTGGATACCTGTGGTTATCGGCTCTAAAGCAATCATGCATGAATGAAAAAAATAATCGCGATACTATCGAAAATCACGATATATGTTTGCCGATTATCGTGGATGAAAAAAATCAGCTTAGACTGAGTGCTTCCTTCCCACATAGTATTACATTTTTATATATGTGATGTGATCTGGGAAAACCCTTCACATGGTGAAATTTGTCATTTTTGTGTTATATACATCAAATTAACGAGGACACTGTGCTGTTTTCAAACTGTTTTATTCATAATTCTAGGTTGTCTATAACTTGAGTTATGCTCTTGGGAAGTTATAGCCGCCACTGTCCTTAAAAAACAATGGCGGAAACGAAAAACAAAGACGGCTTTTTAATTATCTGTCATCATAAAACTGTTTTTTCGTATAAAACGATGGAATTTTTATTTAATATTTTCAAGAATGATCATTTAGATATTAACAATTAAAATGGTAACAAAAACTCAAATTGTCAAAAAAAAATTGGGGGGACTATTTTGCCATTATCTTCAAAACAAGTTCGCGGGTTTTCCCAGATCGCATCACATATAGATATTTTTGCCCAGAAAGTTTTCTCATGCATTTATATCCATGACGCTTGGCAGCCCTGCTTAAAAAGTTGAAATATACTTTTACAAATAATTATTTTGAATTTCAGCCGTCGGTGAGGAGAGGCAGGAAGAGGAGGAAGATGATGACATGGAATACTACCGGCAAGAAGTTGGAGAAGACCCAGATCCAGGTATCTGTCTTGAATCCCACCCCCGCCCCCATTTATAGAAGCAAGTGGTCCATCCTTGGGAAAACGGCATAACCTCAATAAAATTTTGTTTTTAATCGGTACACAAAATGAAAAATGGAAGTACTGTTTAACAGTTCATAGATGCCATTATTTGACAGTTCATAGATGCCATTATTTGACAGTTCATAGATGCCATTATTTGACAGTTCATAGATGCCATTATTTGACAGTTCATAGATGCCATTATTTGACAGTTCATAGATGCCATTATTTGACAGTTCATAGATACATTATTTGACAGTTCATAGATGCCATTATTTGACAGTTCATAGATACATTATTTGACAGTTCATAGATGCCATTATTTGACAGTTCATAGATGCCATTATTTGACAGTTCATAGATGCCATTATTTGACAGTTCATAGATGCCATTATTTGACAGTTCATAGATGCCATTATTTGATCTGTAATGACCTTTTCATCACAAATATATTCATTCACTTTATTACTCAGTTTCCATGCCCCACTCAATTATGACTTATTTGGAAATTATTTGTTTTCTGTTTGTTATAAAAAATAATAATGTACATATGGATTATCTTTAAATAAACATTTTTTCTGCAGCACTTTTTTCAAAGCGAAGGCATCTTCCCAGGATGGATAAAAGGAAATCAAGTGGCCGCAGCAGCGAAGTTCCCGAGAAGAAATTCAAGTATGGGTCCAAGACTGAAAACAAGTTCCAGAATCAAAAGAAGGACAATGTCAGAAGACGAGATGGGAGTTCTTCCAGGGGAGAAAGAGGAGAAAAACGCTTTGGGAAGGATGCATCCATGAGAGGTGGCAAGAGATCAGGGAATTTTGGAAGGGCCTCCGATAGGAAAAATGACAGGAAAAATAGACCTAAGGACAAAATGTTCAGGAAAAATGATCGAAGTGGGTTAGGGATTTCAAAAGCAAAGAAAGGGAAGGTACTTGGAGGTAAGGTCATGAGGAGGTCAAATGCCAAAGGTCGTTAGAAAGAGTTTGAATTCAAATCCATTGAACTTTGCGGAAGACACATATTCGGAGACACAATTCACTTTTTGATTCTACAGACTGGTAAATATATTTAAATCGTTGTTAATCTCTTATGTAACAATTTAGAACCAAATCTATTTTCACCTCAACTATGCCATTGTTTATCAAATATCACAGACAACAGTGATTTCTTGTCATTTAGTTATTTGTGACTGGCCCTGGCAAAACCCTAAACTTGGACCCTATTTTCAAAAGTGACCTCCCAAACTTATCGTGAAAATTAACAATGCTCCCAACAACGTTTCAGGATTGTTCTTTTTCCATCAAAATCTACAGAAAATGCTCTATATGGTGGCATGAAAACTGGTCCCTCAAACTGGTCCCTGGGGTCAGTTTTTGACCTTTTCATGGCTGTTACGCATTATGGTGTCAAGAAGTTTCGGGTTTTGCCAGAGCGGGTCACATTTAATGTTCATCTTAATAAGTTCTAAATACAAGGTCCCCACAGGTCGTAGTCGTGTGGCCAACTTTTGCTAGTCTTCAGACAAACTACAACACCTAATAAGATAAGGGCCCGTATTTTAGAACGTTCCTTTACTGCAAAGGACGCCTATATGCCTATTGTTCTCTTAAGAGAACAATAGGCATAAAGGCGTCCTTTGCAGTAAAGGAACGTTCTAAAATACGGGCCAAGAAGTTGCCAGTTGCTGCCACCTGTTCGTTGTTGGTTCATCAGGCAGTGGTGGATTCAGGGGGTGACCCCCCAAAATGTTTTTTTTTAATTTTTTTAAATAAAGAAAGAAAGGGAAAATGGGGGTGTAAACTGGCAGGAAATTATGTACAAGTATCAATGTTACCATTGTCAACATATTAAAGGAAATGCTACATAACAATTTATGGTGTTGGTTTCATTTGTTGTTTAATAATTAAGGAGTGTCGTGGAGTGTCGTGGCCGAGCGGTCTAGCTTACCGGACTCAAGTTCTGGTGTTAGCAGCAGAATGTGGGTTCGAATCCCGGCCGTGACACTTGTGTCCTTGAGCAAGACACTTAACCATAATTGCTTCTCTCCACCCAGGGGTTAAATGGGTACCTGTGAGGGCAGAGTTGGTTGATTAGCCCTATATGCGCTGTAATGGCAGCAATTGAGCTGTATACTCCCCAGGGAGCTGAGATGGTTTCAGAAATGATTTATGAGCAGGGGTAATAATATGCGCCTTGAGCACCACTCAGTTGGTGGATACGTGCGCTATATAAGTCCACACATTATTATTATTAGGAAGATACATCATTTGGTTATTGTGGGGTGCCTTGGCTGAGCGGTTTAGTGCATCAGACTTGTGTTCTGATGGCTGTGTCGTCAGAATGTGGGTTCGAATCCTGGCTGCGACCATGGCGTTGTGTCCCTGAGCAAGACACTTAACTATAATTGCTTCTCTTCACCCAGGAGTATAAATGGGGACATTTGAGGGCAGAGATGGTAATTGTGTTTGATGAAGCTCGTTGCTCTACACATTTGGCAGCATGGGCGGCATACTCCCCAGGGAGTTGAGATGGTACTAGGAATGACATAACTGGCCTGATGACGGGGGTAATAATGTTCATGCGCCACAAGCGTCAAACTTGGCGGATACCGGTGCAATATAAGTGTCCATTGTTATTATCAAATTGACAAAGTATTTATCTGAAAGCTTAGTTGGTATAACGTCATGGATTAATTATTCTGATAAATCATTTCATCCGCAGTGCAACTTAACAATGTACAAACAATGAAACACCGATTGTGATGAAACTTTACAGGTTAATATATGATATATTTCTGGAAAACTGGAGGAGTTTTATGTTGCAGAATCCTCCAAAATCCATCAGTGCACTTTTGGAAACATGCCCTTATCTTCAAAATGCACCATGCATTTTCATTGAACTTTCATATTCGGCACTTATGGTTAGTAATTTTGCCCCATTTGAAGAGGTGAAAGTACCAGTTTCTGAAAGTGCTGAATTTTTCCCAAAAATGTCCTTTGGAGGATTTTGATGGATTTGGGGTGTTGGGGTTAAATGAAACTTAGGGAAGGTGTATGCACAAAACTGATAATTACTAGATTATCAAATTGTAACCAATTACTGAAATCTACTTATTTTAAAGATGGTAGTACTCAGTACAATTAATATCAATAATTCTGAGAAAAAGAGGAATTGTTACATGTACATCGAATTTCAGTCTGGCAACATTTTGAAAAACTCAAAAAGGTGACGTATTGTGATGTCACTTTCACAAGTTAGTTAATTTGAGATGTTTTCTTGAAATGAAAGCATGTTTCCAGATACCGATGTTGTGCCTTCCCTTTGTTGTGAACTTGAAATTGGATTTGGTTGTTGATGTCTAATATTCTAACATTCAATGGGCGAACTTCTATATATGGGTGCTTTTTTTAAAATTCTGAATGGGCATTTATGAATCATGGGAATGAATACCAGGTGGTCTTTACCACAGAATAATGACCAGTTTGTGTGTGGGCTAAAGACGAGTTTAAGTTCCTTAGTTTACTGCCCTTGGCCACGCCTAAAATCAGTCACTGCAGTATAAGACTGGGCGCAAACTTTTATTCCCAAATGCACACAATGCCATGCACTTCATAATTAATATTCGATTGGGGTGCAGCGCTATGTAGTACCTGACCGTTGATGGCGCCAGACAGCTGCGTCAGTATCTCCCTCAAATTTCAACTTAACAACTTTGGCCAAAACGACGATCTAAAAAACAAATTAATTACGCTTTTGAGGTCTCATTGGGGCTTTGGTAAACTAATTGACACCTAAATAATACTTGGTAAGTATTTAAGAACTTATTTTGGTCAATATATTTGGTAAAATCTTTACAATTGAAAAACCTTTGCCGTTCTTGAAAGTCAATCCAAGCGACACGTTACAATTTACTAACAGGCTACAAATTTTGCCCAGTTTCCGGACATCTATCGCCTTCAGTCATGTCAGTGCCAGCTCGGCAAATTAGGCCTATCAGGTTTATTGATGAATTGTGTTATGCCCTTTTCCCACGACGAAAAAAAAAAAACATTCCTTGAGAAATTTTCTCAATGTTTGAGAAATATTACAAAATGAGCTTCATGTGAAAGGACACCAATATTTGAGATGTCCTAAAGTTACGCCCCCTACATTCCTTGTGAAATTTTCTCAAACATTCAGATATTTTGTCGGAGGTCCCGACCTACGACAAAATCTTATGATAGTGGAATTTTTCTCAAGGAACCTAGTACACTCCTCGTATGAAACGATCCGTTGTTTATTGTCCAACGTCCTGTGCGAAAGCGGTCGTACTGCACATAGCCTACGTGAAGACCCATCGTGCGCGATTGACTGCATGCACTGCACCCATGCACTGTATGTACTGTACAACTAGCGGTGGGCGGGCGGCCCGAGATGATAACGAACATGGTGTATCACTATCAATATGCACAACATCGGTCCTTCACGATCACTCTACATTTTTCGATGTATCTCAAACGATTGTCATATGTTTTCACTCATGTTTTCATTATTAGTAGTCTAGGTATCAGCACACAGTGACATAGGCTAATGCTGAAATGTTAAGGTCAATTCTTTTACAGAATTACAGTTATGGTTTAATTTATTTCCACTTGAACAACTTTTTTGTCAGCACAGATTAATTTGTGAGTTCCATCATGATCGCTCTACATTTTTCTACTCGTACTTCAAACAGTTGTCGTGCATTTTAACTCATGTTTTCGATGCTAGTACCCTAGATATCGTTACTCATAACTCTGAAATGTTAAGGTCAGTTCTTTTACAGAATTAGAGTTTTTACGTTAACAGCGTTTTTTGTCATCACAGATTTGTGTGTGGCAAATTTAAATGAACATATCGGATAGTGCATGACCAACGATATTAATGTGTGTACTCTCATAGAATGCTGGTTTGTTACTTGGTGTCATGTGAAAGCTTGCAAAAGCAGTCACTCGTGGGATGATAAGATAAACAATCCTCGCTCGTAAAATTTGTCTCAAGGAATCTGTTTTTATTTTGATCATGTGAAAAGGGCTTTAAGGTACATGTAACTGTGTGCCGATGCGTATGCATTGAAAGGTTCTTCTCTCTGGTGATAAGATGGAGGAAAGAAATTTCTTTTCTCCCCAATTGTTGTTCATGTTGACGTAAGGACGGTAAGACGAAATAAATTGTTAGTCCCATTCTACGTAATTGGGCCAATACACTATGGACTCCCTCCGTATCCTTGGCCCTAATGTACCCTTACCCCACATGTACAAAAAAGGGGTGATTTTTTTTTCTTCAACTTTTGATCTGCTAATTATTACAATCTTGAATTTTGTAATTAGGTAAGTTTACCCAAGCAGACACTTCTGGCATGAAGTTCGTTGTTACGAGAATGTTAATTTTGTTGTAAGGCCTTGGCCTCTAGGCATATATATATATATATATATATATATATATATATATCTATATCTATATATATATATATATATATCTATATATATATATATATCTATATATATATCTATATATATATCTATATATATATCTCTATATATCTATATCTATATATATATCTATATATATATCTATATATATATCTATATCTATATCTATATCTATATCTATATCTATCTATATATATATCTATATATATATCTATATCTATATCTATATATATATATCTATATATATATCTATATATAAAATATATTAATTTCAAAAGTGTTTCAAAATTTCATGAAAGTGAGCTAGCCTAGCCCTGAATAACAGATTTGGTACAACTATAGAATGCAGGGCCACACCGAAGGTTACTTCTTATAAATTTACGTAATCTGACTTAAAAATACTGCGGTTCCAAGGTCAAATTCAGAAAAAGGGAAAAATTTGGCCCTGCATTCTATAGTTACTCCACAGATTTTGTCAAAAGTGTCTCCTTGTGCAAGATTACCAACATTAACTAAAGTTTTAGGTTGTAATAATTACCAGATCAAAAGTTGAAAAAAAGGAGAAAAATCAGTCCTTCTTTGTTCATGTGGGGTTCGGGCCAAGGATACGGAGGGAGTATATTGGCCTTAGAATGGGGCTAACGTTAGACAAGGTCACAAGTTAACTAAAAATGCTAACACATTAGGCAGGCCATCCCATGGCCATGTCAGTAAAAGTTGATTATTAATGGTACTTTTAGTTACTTGTAAACCATGTTAACCAATCTCAGAACCGTTTGAATGCCCATCATCTTAATAATAATAATAATAATAATGTGTGGACTTATATAGCGCACATATCCACCAACTGAGTGGTGCTCAAGGCGCATTATATTATTACCCCTGCTCATAAGGCTCATAAATCATTCCTGAAACCATCTCAGCTCCCTGGGGAGTATACAGCTCAATTGCTGCCATTACAGCGCATATAGGGCTAATCAACCAACTCTGCCCTCACAGGTACCCATTTAACCCCTGGGTGGAGAGAAGCAATTATGGTTAAGTGTCTTGCTCGAGGACACAAGTGTCACGGCCGGGATTCGAACCCACATTCTGCTGCTAACACCAGAACTTGAGTTCCGGTAAGCTAGACCGCTCGGCCACGACACTATTTTATCTGTGAAGTTTAATAATTTCCATTTTGAATTCCTCTTTAGAATGAATACAAATAACTGAATGCATCATCCCATTCAGTATTTTCTGGTAAACAAAACAATATAATGTAAGTTGAAATGTTCACAGGTCGGATGTGTACCAATAATATCTTTATTTTTATTTCTGGACACAGGACTGAAGGATTCCATCTCAAAGTGATACAGAACTAATGCCTACTTCTTCCACTCTGACTTCCTGTTAAATTTATACTATTGAATATTCATATTTCCTGTATAGAATAAATTCAAACTTCCTGCAAGTTTCTGAGGTATTCCTCATCATGAAGTACATTGAGAATACTGCACTGCGTGAATGGGTCAAGGAAGAGCTGAGAGTTTCCATATTTCAAATGGTAATAAAGTTTTCGCTCTCCAATTAAGCCGTGGCTAATGTTACATGAACTGACAGTGAAACATGAATAGGCTCACAATGGTATAAAAAGAGCTTCACCCAGACCCGTTGTTCAGGCCATTCAGTCAGTATGCGCTCGTAGCCCTCTTGCGGTCAATTTGCACCCAGTGTCTTAGCCACTTTTGCATCAAGTGAGTGTTGTACGTGCACTCTATGCGCGTATGTTATGGTACCAAGCGCGTGTGCACTTCTACCAGCCAATGATTGTAGAAGATATTCTTTGTGTACGCCAACTGCAAAATATGCCAAACTCGATTCACTATCGCTGCCCTTTCAACCACAGTGATCTAACAACATGTGCCCTCAACGGCTCATGAACGGTGCGAATAATAGAGATCATTATGGGCACATACAGTACCGGCCGCAAGTAATTCCAAATCCCTGCGAGTACGAAACGGGGCCCCGCGAGTAAACTGCGTGGCGGGTACGGGGCCCCACGCGTCCCCGCGGGGATTTTGCGTGGACACAGCGAGGGCCTCGCACGCGGCGTACGTGTCGTGGACAAGCTTTGCGGGGCCCCACGAAGGCCCCGCAACAGAACCAAGCACAACTTTACGCTTGGGTGAACATGAATACCTTCTATGATCACCTGGCGATCCCGAGTAAAAGAACGGCAGACTTCGTTCATGCTTTTGTTGAGGTTTTCTTGAGCGTGCCCGCAAAACGTTTGATCAACTTCCTGTATTATTTTCGTGCATTCGACGGCCATTTATACCTTGGTAATACTTCGCCGAACTTTTAACAAATCCAACCTTTTTCATTTCGTGATTATCGGTGCTCTTTGAGACTTCAAACGTCCCGGTTCGTCTGAAAATGCAACTTCCCGCCATGACCCACTGCGTCTGATTTTTCGGCCGATCACGGTGGCTGGAATTAACTTTAGGGAATTAACTCCGGCGTACGATTGGCAGCTGCTTGCTTGCCCGCATTCCGCATTTTCCCCCAAATTGAGTCTGTGTTTGTTTTTAGATCACGGACCGGCCATTACTTAAGTTCGCTAGCACAACTTACATTGACGATGCTAAACCGTTAATGAACTGTGTTGTCCTCTATTTCTGTATTATTATTTTTGTCCCCCGTCCATCAGAATATATTTAATAATGGGTACATGTAATTTTAGTTTTTAAAACATAGTTGTTGTCCCACGATTGGTAAATCCCTGGGCCTCCTTTACTTTATTGAGTATCATGAACGTATATTACAACTACATTTCCAGCAGCTTGGAGGAGGAATTCGTTTGAAGATAAATATTTAACTACTCTGAGAAAAGGAGTATTCCTAAAGTGTGTCAAAAACTATTTGGGTGGAATTATGTGTCTGAACATAAAATGCTTCAAAATCCTTCCTTTTAATTTGTTATATAGGTCTGACCACTTCTGCTTGTACATCAGCGGCGTAGCCACGGGGGCCTGGGGGAACGTGCCCCCCACAAATTTCCAGTGCCCCCCAGGTGCCCCCACGAAAAATCCTCATAGTGCCCCAAAAAACAGAAACAAGAAAAGGGAAAAAACCCATACCCCCTAGGCCCCCCCACTGAAAAGCAATGCCCCCTGTGCCCCCCCACCCCCACTGAAAAAGTCCTGGCTACGCCGCTGTTGTACATACACACAAATTGAGGACACTAGTACATGTATTTATTATTTTCGGGGTGACCAGTGCCCAGGGTTTCCATTTCCATATAAAATGTGTACAGCAGTAAATAGTCAATGAGTTTCAGTAGTGTCAACTCTTCTTGGCAGTGTTCCAAAGACCTGGATGTTCTGATTTCTGGAAATGTCGGCACCGCACCTGGGACAAAACAACTGGGAAAATTTGGACACCTGAAAAAAGTGGGCGTATTATGAGGACTTTGACTCATGGAACAACCAATCATATTTACAGATACTCGCCCATCTACTATCTTGTTAACTGATTGGACATTTTCTCATTCGGTGATGTATGAGCCCGATAAATATATTAAAATTCTTCAAATACTCGGTCGGCATCGTTAACTTATCTAACGAGGCACTTATTGTTTTGGTGCAACCCTGGTAACATTGCCGTCATGGCAATATCATGGATTTCAACCATAGGGGAAAATAACAATTGCCTGATCATCTAGTCGTCCTTGCGGGAGCTGAAAATTATCGTTCCTTATTTCATTGAGCCCTTTGCGGGGGTTCACTGACTCAGCGGAGTCCGCAGACTCATCTTTCTAAATTTTTAAAACGTGAACAATTTCCCCTGTATCGCATCGCAACATGCGATGTAATTTGGGCAATCTGCGATGGAATTTCAAACAATGCATCGCAGATTTTGCGATACAAATTTCGACAGATTTATAAACATTTTTTGAAATCATATTCACAAACCTTTCCCGAAATAACGTTTACATGTATATTTCCGACCAAAAAATATCAAGCTATCCGTCCCCCGACTGGGTTTGTTTCCGCGTGTCCAGACGACGCACATACTGTGTTCAACGATGACTTCACGCCGACGCGACGGTGTTGATGCAACAGTAAACACAACTTAATTTTCCAGCAATCCGTAAAGGTTTTTTTCCGCAATGCCTAAAATTCTATGTGCATGCATATATTTTTCTGCTGATTAATTAACTACGAGCGAAATTCCCGAAATGGAAAAACACGCAACAACCGCCCAGTTTTGTTTTAGCTTGCACGTGTTTATTTTGTCTTCTCTCCTGAGTTTGGGGTTGGAACATTGAGCAATTGAGCCACCCCCTATACACACAGTACCGTGTTCAGTTGACATGTGCGCTTTCATACGATCACTACGGCCGTATTCAACAAACTCTAGAAACGTTACCGTAACTTCTGTTTTATAACAAAAGTTTTGAAAATTAACAAAATGTGCATTCATTTATATATGTAGTGGTGAGATTTAGAATCATTTCGGCACACAATATGATTGCGTTTTCAACCACTCATTTTCCTGACGAATTTTTAATAATCAAAATCAAGCTTGATCATACTACAAAGTAACGTTACACTCGGCGAAATTCACTTGAAAAGCACCCGAACATGTCGCAGTCGGTAATTTGTTTTCGTGATATTGCCTCTGTTTTAGTGGGATCGATAATAATGTAAACAAAACAAGAAAATGGACGAAGGACTAACTTTCATGAATGACTGCAATTTGGCGAAATAACAGTTACACGTGAGTTTTTTTACCACCTGTGGCTCAATTTCCAGACACTAAAATTATTATTTCTGGTAAAATTTGGACATTCATAATTATGAACCAAACGACAGTAAAGCCTGAAAAAAAACACCTTTACCTATGCACACTACATACTGTAATTTAAGCATGTCAAACTCAACAAGCCAGTTTTACGCCTCAATGATTGACAACAAAGCCCCCGTAACAGCCCACGAAGCAACGTGTAGATTAGTGTGGGCATTTGCGTGGCCCTGGCAAGTCTTCTTCCCCGGCACGGTACTTTTCTCGTGGCTCCCCGCACACTCGCGGGTATTTTGCGGGGATCCCCGGCACGTACTCGGAAGCCCCTGCGGGTTACCCGCAGGGATTTGGAATTACTTCCAGCCGGTACTGTAACACTAGCCATAGTAGTCTAATCTTTGTTTTTATGCACAAATAAATGAGACTTGGAGTGGGGATTCATTTATCACTTTACCTGTGATGTAGTGACCTAATACTATTTCATAATGTTTGTTTTCATAGCAAATATTCAAAGGTCTAAACAAAATTCTGTAAACTGAATGTTGAATGACATCCCAGTGTAAGTTCAGGCGTGTTACAACATGAAGTTCCATCAAGAAGAATTAACCCTTGTACTACTACAATGGTCAAAATCAGTCAAAATGTTGATATACTTGCCAAGGTATATCTAGTGCACTTAAAAGTCAAACACTGTCAAACCTTACGTGTAGTAAGTACATTTACAGGTCAAAATGAGTCGACTGTTTTTGACTGGTAATAGCATTGCCTTGTATTGTTCAGGGTGGTCAAAATGACAGTAAAACCATTAAAAAATGGTCCCTGTGTGCACATTTGGGGCAACAGTCAAAACAGGTAGTTGACTGATTTTGATCTCTGTAGCTACTTTCCACTAAAGTGCAGCTATAGTAGGAGGGTTAATTGCCTTTAAAACTGTATAATAGTAAATTTGTTCATAAATCATGAATATTCTCATTTAAAAATTTTTTTGGTGATATTTATATTATTCCTTTTTGTGTTTTAGGCACACAAGTTGTCCGTACAAACAGGATGTGAAGTACTGGTCAAGCTTCAGGACAGTGTTGACCACTCGGGCTGCCAGTACTACGCCACAAGAACCCTCAACCTACAGTATCAGGACAAAGGGCTGTCCAAACAACCATGGGAGGTCATGGTGTCGGGGGTCACTGGGTTACCGGTGTCAAATTACGGTGTCCAGAGTCAGAACCAGAATGGCAGCATGACGGAAGAGGAGGAAGTGGACGTAAATAACGATGGCGGTCTAGACGATGCTACACAGCAGTCATTCTCAAACAACCTCAGCTCGGGATCCCTGGATGAGTCCATGGCGTTGAACCAATCCAGTGAAGGGGCCAGCCTGGTAAAACAAGAAATGCATGAATCGCAAGAGGATTCGCGTGTCGTGGAATCGTGGACTAAGCTCAACAGCATCTCATTGCCGTTTCCAGTGGCCATTGAGTCGGCACTTGTCAATCAGGAGACGGTAGGTCTTGAAGTAATGAGTCAGAATAATACTATGAACGACGACCAGCTCCAACAGCATATCTATATATATGCAAACACCAACACGCCAGACAAGGAACAAGGCCAAGAACAGGTGCAAGAGGATGAGAGCGAGGATGCACAGCGTCACCGAACTCCGCCTACACTTAACTATAAGTGTACCCTATGCCAGAAGCGATGCAGCAGTGTTGCGTTGCTGGTGCGCCACGCCAAGTCATACCATGCGGGTGACGAGAACATGCGTTACCACTGTGTTCTCTGCAACAGGGAATACAAACATGCCCGCCATTTAGATCAGCACACAGACTTGCACAGCAAAGCCAGCTACCGATGTGCCACATGCTGTAAGGGATTCTACCGCAGCTCAACGCTACGAGAACATGAGCTGCGCGATCACCAGGGGCGGTACCGGTACTACTGCCCCAAATGCCACAAAGGTTTCATGCGTCCAAGCACAATGCAGACCCATTTAAGTCGAAGTCATCCCATGTGGTTTGCGAGTAAAAGAGTCAATCCCATAGCTATCGCCAAAACAACTGCACTCCAGGGCATATCTGTGCTAAACATATCGGCTGATCAGGACGGAGAAGGAACAAGCTCTCTTGATGCCAAGATTCTAGATGAAGGAGATGTACCATCAACAAGTGGAGGCCAAGAAGAACTCGATCAAGTGGAACAAAACGTAAGTATACAGTGGATTTATAAGGGAAAGTACAATATTGGTATTTGGTAATGTGTTTTTTGGTAACATATGTTCACAAAAACTGAGTCTGGTATTTTTAATTTTTACAAAAAGTTGCTGGACGTCAGCTGCTTGTAAACTTTTGTAAATGACAGTTTTCCTTGTTGAAATCACTTCAGATGATACCACCTTCAAAATGATACGACCTTGTTGCACTGATGCGACGCATATGGTTTTTTTTTTAGAATGCACCCCTTTTTCAGCAATGATCCCCGCTTTTTTTGAGACCCTGGATCTGCCCCTGCAGCACAGTAAGTCCTGCATATATCACTGATCCAATTTCAAACATGATCATCTTGTGTTGGGTGCTCTTGGAATGATGGAGTGGGAGCCATAGATTAAATATCATGTCCCAGTCTTTGGTTTTGTTGTTATACTGGTATTGTAGTCTCTCTCTCTCTCATACTGATCTTTCACAACCCCCTCTGGTTCTATCTTTCCAACATCGCTGTGGATATGTGTGCTGACTGCTGCTCTCACAATTCTTGTACGTTTCTTCTTCAGAATGATGGGACGGTCAATACCCAAGTGGTAGTCGGCAAGGAAGTCCAAAAACAAACGCAGAAAAAGATGATGAAAGTTGTGTACCAGTGTAAAGAGTGCGGCCAGATGTATGACATGGCAAATTCCTTGGTACGCCACATCCAGGATCGACACAGTAAAATCAAATTTCGATGCAACCTGTGTAGCTATCGGACCAGCCGCAAATCTGATTTGGCACGACACAAGCGGGCTAGACATCCAGTGGCATTGGCTCAGACGGTGACAGTGCCTCGACCTATTGCGATTGCTCCTGACAAACAAGAACCCCAGTAGGTTCTGTACAATCCACTGTGGGCAAATTGTCTGTATGGGATTTTGGTGTAAAAGTTGTATACATGTATACTTGTATTATCGTCCGGGTGATTTCTAAGTAAATGTTAACCTACGTGAAGACTATTTTGACCTTTGGGACTTGAAGTCAGTCAGTGGAGACAGGATTGTGCATGATCATAGAAACTGCATTATTAATGTATTTCAGCATACAAGGTATGTTTCAGTCAGGCCTTGACTCTTATGGAGTATTTTCTATTTCATAACTGTTAAATCTTTAAACATGACGGGACCAGTATACCTATGTAGAACACTCGCACAGCGTACATTGACATGAATCGGTCACCAAGTGTGCTGTCAACTTCTTCACCAGGATTTGGAGGGATGGCTTCTTCCGTTGACCACTTTGGCCTTCTTACCTTTCCTGTTATGGTTTGCAGTCTTCTTTGAAATACTTGTTATTAATTACAGTAAAAACAAACATTTGGTTATACCAAACATGATAAACTGTAATGAACAAACTACATGTATACATGAAGTTGGCATTTTGTGTGGACCCCACGATGTTTAAGTGGTATTTTGTGTGATGCTGAAAAGAACCCATAGTTTAGATCAATGTGCTATGATGTCTTCAAGAGAATGCCGGATTCTAATGGATAAAGTTGTTTGAAAGTTGTTTGGATTCTGCTGTGCACATAGATCTCTCAGGTGATGATACCATACAAACATGTCCCGTTTAAGAGGGAAAAATTTACCCGAAGAACCTTTTGTATTACACTTGGATATTAGATTGATTTGATTTATTGTCCTTAACGCCGATGTATGTATGAAGCTTTGTATACTCGGAGCTTTCTGAGTGTCTGTGGGAAAAACACGGTTGTGGAAGCTATTTATTATAACATTTCTGGGCTCATCAAACTATGATAGGAGGATCGTGTTTTGTCTCCCTACAGATCATAGCAACAACAATACACTTAGGTGCTGCAACAAGCATTAGAAACAAACAGGTAAGTTACTCACCCTATTCCCCTAGGTATTCTGGTTAAGAACCTTCCTGAATCCTCCAAAATCCATCAGTGCACTTTTGGAAACGTGCCCTTATCTTCAAAATGCACCATGCATTTTCGTTGATCTTTCATATTCAGCACTTAGTAATTTTGTCCCATTTGAAGAGATGAAAGTACCAGTTTCCAACAGTGCTGAATTTTTCCCAAAAACTGCCCGATGGAGGATTTTGCAGGATATGGGGTGGTTACGGCTAATTGACAAGAACTATACAATTTTACTGGAAAAGTAAAGCAATTTGATGAATATTTCATAAAGAATTAAAATTCTTTAGATTTTTAATTTTTATTTTTTAAATCACACAAGTACTAGTGTCATTTATGGGCATGATATTCGTCCTACTTTTGTAGGAAATCCTACCTTTTTGATTTTGAAAATCCTACCGTGAAACTGGGTTCTGACTAACTTCAGAGCATGGAAACTTTCCTTGTGTATCATTTTATTGTAAATACCAAGATAAAAAACAGTTTCCTTGCTATACATGGCTATAGAGGTAAACCGCTATATGCCTAATGATAATTTTTCCTACCTTTTCATTTTCTCACAATATCCCTGTATAAAGCAATATTCAAACATTTAGAAGAAATAGTTTTATGGGCAACATCTTGTGAAATAAACTCTTCTTGGGTGGTGACCCATAAAGCTATTCTTTTAATTCAATCTTTTGAGTAAAAACAGTCTATTTCATAAAAAAAAATACTGCTGTCAGTTATACATACAAACATAAATCACAACTTTAAATTTTACTACAAAATTAATATTGATAGAGAAATTGTTAAAATTTATTACGTTAATTCATTTGGGCTTGCAAGCTGGTTAGGACGCTAGTCCTTATTACACCATGCTCTATATGCGGCAGAGCGCCAACCCCCCCTTCCCCCAAAAGTCCCTATACACTAACACACTGTTCTATATGTTAACGGACCTCCCCCCCCCGAAATCCTCTAAAGAATTCCTAAGATTCCTGGAACACATTGAAGACAACGGGAGGGGGGGTGCACTCTGCAGCGTATGGAGCATCCTATGGTCCTTATAGGGCCCATTGAGCAATTAATAATAATAATAATAATGTGTGGACTTATGTAGCGCACGTATCCACCAACTGAGTGGTGCTCAAGGCACATATTATTACCCCTGCTCATAAGGCTCATAAATCATTCCTGAAACCATCTCAGCTCCCTGGGGAGTATACAGCTCAGTTGCTACCATTACAGCGCATATAGGGCTAATCAACCAACTCTGCCCTCACAGGTACCCATTTAACCCCTGGGTGGAGAGAAGCAATTACGGTTAAGTGTCTTGCTCAAGGACACAAGTGTCACGGCCGGGATTCGAACCCACATTCTGCTGCTAACACCAGAACTTGAGTCCGGTAAGCTAGACCGCTCGGCCACGACACTCCACTTGTTATACAAGTGACAGACAATTCAACTGTTGAATGATTGAGAGGATAGTTTTTTTCAACGCTTGAATGCACTGGCCCTCCTGGGTCAGACAAAAGAGCTATTAAGGGATTACTGCCTATTTGTTAGTGAAGGTTGAGCACCCCCCCTCCCATTGTGTCTTCATTGTGTTCCAGGAATCTTGGGAAATTCTTTAGAAGATTTCGAGGGGAGGGGGAGAGGTCCGTTAACAATAGAACAGCGTGTTAGTGTATAGGGACGTGGGGGGGGGGGGGGGAGCTTTGCCGCATGGTATAGGATGAGCAGTGCCACTGATGTTCCAGACTAGAGTAGCTGCTTTTAGGTATTAGGACTGTCAATTATCACTTTTGTCAGCTTCCAGAAGCTGTTCCATGCAGAACTATTGCTTTCAAATCTGGTAAATGAACGAAGCAAGCTAAATGAATAGTTTGGGCCAATAGTTTAATGATTGCTCAGTGGGCCCTAAGAGGACCATAGGCCTTACATACATGTTGACATGAACGGTGGTTTAGCATTATTCCAACTTCAGTTATGAGCAACTTGAAATGAACATCTGAACAGAGAATGAAATCACAACGTGTACATGGACACTTGGATATTATCCAGTTCCAAAATTACTGACTTATACTCTAAAAACATACTTCAGTTGGTGATGCTACCTATTGTGATGCTACCTGAGTAGAAGAGAGACTACTGATTCAAAACCAGTTTTTGAATTTTAAAAAATTTGCTGGGTAGTAGTAGGGGGATGAGGTCATCGATGACCTCATCTCATCCGACCAAGATGAGATCGATAAAATTTGGTGACGTTTTTTTTTTATGACCTCATCTTGGTCGGATGAGATGAGATCGATGACCTCATCCCCCTACTACTACCCAGCAAATTTTTTAAAATTCAAAAACTGGTTTTGAATCGGTAGTCTCTCTTCTACTACCTGTATTGTGAAATGATTGTGTATAACTTGCTTCCATTTCTGATGAAATGGATCACTGCTGTGATCCATTTTCCACATCGGACTGAATGAAAAAAATAATACGAAAATCTGAATGCATTTGAATTATTTTCTTGTGATGAAACAATGAATTGAACTGAAAATATCATAGGTTGGTTTCTGTACGTCTCTCTTGATGCTTATGTAGTATGGATTGTGTACATGTTTACCAATGGTATAGAAATCCTTAAGTTAGCATGGGTGTGATTTGTCCGGATTGTTAAAAATTGCAATGTTGTGATCCTCCGGATTTTGAAGATTTAAGCAATAAAGGAAAGCAAAGCAAATGCTCAGAACTATAGATTTCACCCCAGCGCTGTTCACAACAGCAGCCCCAATACCCCCAGCAAAATTTACGTGTATTTTTCAAAACTGCCCAATTACACCCCTGAT
The DNA here is from genome assembly GCA_029582265.1 of Zoroaster sp. YZ-2022. Taxonomy (NCBI): domain Eukaryota; kingdom Metazoa; phylum Echinodermata; class Asteroidea; order Forcipulatida; family Zoroasteridae; genus Zoroaster; species Zoroaster sp. YZ-2022. Next base: position 26,132,230 of record CM055835.1, on the reverse strand, counting down.
TTAGGTTCTGGGGTTAAATCAGCATTGAGTTTTTCATTAAATTTATTCCATTATCATGTTTGTTTTTTTTAAATTATTGTTTTAACTCCAAAGTTGATACGAGCACGCTTACTCAGAAATCAACTGGACAGGTTAAAGATGACTCCACTGAATTCTTGGTAACCCCTTTCACTGCCCTTGAATCTTGATGTAGAGCTTCCAGTATCACATATCCCACCTACAGATTCACAGTTTGTGGTTAAGGTACGCCATAGAGAATGTATCAAGAATGGCAAGGAAGAGATATAGTTTTCTAATGTTACGTTTATAATATCATGTAGAATTAATTAGTATGTAATGATGTGAAGATTTTCTGTGAGTCGGAATTTCAAAGTAGACTGATGCATGATGTAGTAATCCACGTCATAGTGAATGAGTTTTCCCTGTAGAAACCTTACAATTATGGCTATTTAAAACATTATCTTGACGGCCTTTTCACATGGCCGTTATTTGTTGCATTCAGCATGGTTAGTGTTTGTCAACTATGGGTGACTGGCTCTGGCAAAACCCTAAACTTGGACCCAATTTTCAAAAGTGACCTCCCAAATTTATCGTGAAAATTAACAATGTTCCGAACAACTTATCAGGATTTTTCTTTTTCCATCAAAATCTAGAGAAAATGCTCTATATGGTGACATGAAAACTGGTCCCTCCGGGAAGTTTTTGTCGGAGCGGGTCACATATACATGGACAATGCAGACAAAGTGATTGGATCCACTACAAATTGAATGTCATCACAACACCATGTTATTGTTAAAGGATAAACAGTGGGGAGACACTTATGTGTACATTGGGGATACGATAACTTGCCTCCTTTTTTACACTCTGAGGGGTGCACTTCAGTTGTATGGAGCAGGTCTAATGGTTTCTGGTGAATTTTGAGTGCAAAGCAAAGTTTATGATATTAACTCTAACCCCCTAGGTATTCTGGCTAGGAACCTTCCTGAATCCTCCAAAATGCACCATGCATTTTCATTGATCTTTCAGATTAAGCACTTATGGCCTGTATTTCTTGCCAGGTAGTAGTTTTGCCCCATTTGAAGAGGTGAAAGTACCAGTTTCTAAAAGTGCTGATTAGGGTTAATGGCCATAGAGGCTGATTTCATTGCCAACATCAGATCATTTGCTTTACATTCGTACTGACTAAGCAGAAAAGTATGCTAAGCAATGAAATTGGCCCCAGGATTAGGATCATGTTGTCTTGCAATAAACAGATCACAGTGGCCTCATGGAACAGAACAAGATTGTGGTGGTTGTATTTAGCTGAAATTAAATATCATTTGTATTTCTTAGAATTAAGGAATATAATATAACAACATTTAGATTATTTCATGGTGTGGCTTGTCCAGCAATATCCATGGTTATAGGTTACAAATACAAGGTTCTAACAGATGTATATTGAATATGTACTGCATGGAAATTTAACGACATATTCAAGAATTTATTATTTATTCTTTGGAGATATTTGGATTCTAAACAATGAACAAGATTCCCAAGATCAGACATGGAATATAAAACCAGATTAATGTAGATTTGATTGACATTATCAGTTAGGTAAATAAGGAAATGTCACCAGAATGTCAAGGTGCACTCATAAAAACTCCTTTTATTTTGATTTCAAGTGCTTCCCTTTAAAATAGATTTAAAGAATCAAAATATTGTACAACTAAATTAATGAATACAATAATTGTTGTGTAGTTCTTTTTATGGAGATATTTTCACTATTTATTCAGAAGAACAAACTGGGCTTGAATCATTCTTCATTTGATTAATCTTGTATAAATAAGTGAACATAATTACCTATAGAAAAACATGTCATTGTTAATTTTTTATAAGAAGTTAAAAATGATTATGATTTTAAAATTCTTAACTTTAATTGTACATGGATGTTTCATCTTAATTGTTTAAACTAATATTATTATTGTAAAATAATTTTAAATAGAAAAGAATGTAATCTGAATAGATTTGCTTATTATAAAAAAGAATTTTGTTTAATGTGGAACACAAATGAATACTATTATAGAGCAGTGCTGTTAGTACATGTAGTTTCCCTTTGATTTTAGAAGAAATTATTTGTCACATTGAAAAGAAAGTTTTAAAACAATTATGGCAACAAGAAATGTGCATAGAAACTAACAATTTCAACATTTCTGAGAGAATGAATAAATTATAAGGTAGAGGGCGGTAATAAAATGTTGGCATGGTTTTTAATGCAAAGTTAAGCCAATATGGGAATCAAAGAAACTCAAAACTGAGAGCATTAAACAAATCGTAACTCTAATGAGACTTAATGCAAGAGCTATAGTTTATCTTAAACATGTATTTGACCCATTTCATCAATATCAGGAACAAATCGCTAGGACAGTTTTGAGTAATTATTCCATTTTTTTGTACAAGGGAATGAAAATCACGACAAAGTGGAGTTTTAGTATGAATACATGAAGAGTTATAGCAAAATGCTACATATCCATTTGGCTGAGAGGATACATTGCATAGAAGCTGGCATGGTGTTTATCGCGGTTTTGAATAAAACGTGTACATGTATAATGATTGACTTTATATAGTGGTTATATCGCATTTTGCTATGAAACTCTTCATATACAATTGTACAGTGCATGTATTGTTATTAGAATTTCTTTGTGCATACATAACCAAAAGGCCTTTACTCTCAGAACAAGATTTATAAAAGACTACATAAATATATACGTGCATTGCCTGTTGGTCTGACTATGGGGTAAGTGTAAAATTGAACAAACATAGATGCATTATTGAACATATAAAAGGCAATCATGGCAAGTTGTTGTTCAGTGTGGTTGTAACTTTGATAGACAGTTTAGTACATGTATGTGGGGGAGGTAAGATAATTGATTTAATTTTGCCCTACACCAACGTGTGTATAGCACTGTATACTCGGTGCTTTCCGAGTGTCTGTGGAAAAAACTTCACGGGCGACTCGCACCTACGACCTCCTGCTTACTAGTGCAGACGTATTTTGAACATTATCTCGATCAGCTTGTGTGCTGTGGTATTTCCAAGGAGGTCTGTACCATAAATTTAGCACACTAGTATTATGCCTTTCCAGTCCTGTAACTTATTCCAGATGTTGATGGAGGTGGTCACATACATGCTAGACTTTTTTTTTTAAGTACAAAAATAGATATATGAACTACCACCAATGTGCAAACATTTAATACTTGCTACGTGTATATTGTATACAACAAAATTGTAAAAAATACTAGCTTTTCACATTATCTTTAAAAAAAAACGTGAATCTTTGTAGGATGTCAATGACATCATTTGTATAATCTCCCTTTACCTCTGTAAATATAAGAATATTAAACAAAACAATGTTTTTCCCGTGTCTTATTTGTTGATATTTTCTGTGGTTCTGTTGTAAGAAAAAAGGGCGAGTGGCTCACTGAGGGGTTCTTTGCCTGAAAAATGATTTGTTCTTTCATCTTTGAGAATAATGAAATTGCTGTCAAAATTACAAAAAACACCTGCCGTCTGGCAAGATTGTGGAGGGGTATTTCATTACATTGGCAAACCACTTACCTACTAATTTCTGTAAACTTATTTGATTGTTCAACATTATAAACTGAGTGATGTATACTTTTTTTAAGAAGGGGTTTAAAAAGACAAGCCTGTTTGAAAGTACTGCATTAGTCAACAATATGAAGATCAAACACAAAATATGGATTATATTTACATACCAAAAAAACTGATTTTCATTAAATATTGCATTATAATTAATGTTGGGTCAATCAAATTAAAAACATTTAAAAGATGACTTCTACTACTGCCCTTTAAAAAAACCTACATTACAAATGTAGCATCCAGAAAAAGCTTTACTCTTCAGAAAGATCTAAGGTTACCCTTTCACAGTTTCAGTAGTAGTAGGCCAGATTATTGGCTCCACCCGAGTTGACTCTGCTGGGCTCCCTGTATCCTTGTGAATCACCCTATAACCAGACAAATAAAATAGTGTTTAAATAGTATGAATAGTACATGGCAGTATTAATTCTTAAATTTTATTAATTACTTTAACTTACATTATTCACATTAGGAGAATGAATACCTTACACTGCACCATGCATGATTTGAGCCACCAACTGTGTGTATTTTATAAACTCCTTTACTATGTATATCTCACCAGCAGACGTTATTGAGTGAAAGTGAATTATATGCACTCTGTAGAACTTTTTAAGTTAAGCACCTGTAGATGATGAATTAATTAGCTATTTAATTAGGGTAATTGTCTATTTGTCTATAATTATTAATTAAGTTTATTATATTTAGTAATAGTTGATTTAAATGATTTTAGTCTCAAAGTTATTTTGGTAAACCATTTCTAATACTTTTTAGTTTGACATGAACTGCATGTCAATTGTCAACTACTGTTGCTATGTGCCGGCTCAGGCCACTGCCTGCCCTGATTTTACAGGTAAAGTTGTCAAACTTTTATTGCTTAATTTACAATATAATTTCATGCTTGAAAACATTAACTTTGATTTAGGGAAACATCTTATTTTAACCAGTTTTGTTTATAGACCAATAATGTGATAATTTTAGGATGTCTAGAAGAACTTTAAGTTTTGGGCCAAAGAAAGCAGTTGTTTAGTGACATAACGGTAACGTTATTGGTTATGAACAAGTGACAGTGTGGTTTGTGTGCTTGTTTAAGGAGATACTGTAGAGGGCCCTGGATAATATAAAAAAGTATAAGCAGATGATTTGTTTACTTTATGTTGATGGTCCCTAATTACATGCAAATAACCTTAAAAAATGCTTAATTTTAGAACTTTTGTAGATTTAGTGATTGTGAGACACGGGCGTTTAAAGTCAAACTCTTAAGCCAAGGCCAGACCCTCATCAGACCCGTGCATTTTCAGTTTTTTTTTGTTTGTTTTTTGCTATAAAACTGTCCAATTGCAGCCAAAATTGCTGGATCGATTGAAATTCTGCCGGAGACTTTTTTGGGGGCCTGAAAAATGTTTTTTTTTTGCGAACTTACCTGCCTCCTTTCACCATTTCTTCGACTTGTTTCTTCTCTGCCCGCTGCCACATGGGGAAAGGAAAACTCTGATACAGGCGATCTGAGAGACGATGCTGATGTATTGTCAATTCCAGATCTCATGTTCTCCTGCAGGTGTTACAATTTCAAAAAGTCCAACTCAACAACCAATTTAATTCACAGATTACAAATTCCTTGATAATCTGCACTTCAAACTCATCACTATTGGTTAAAGGGTTAAAGGCACATAGCCAGGGAGGGGGCCACCCTCCCTTGGGCCCCTTTTGTTTTTGATCATAACGAAATTGATTGAAACAAAAAGTTAGCCCACAGAAAAATATTTAACACTATTTTTTTCTTTAAAAATGGGGTTGGGGGGTTGAAGTTGTTCTGTGACCTCAATAAAAATGTTCGGAGAGTTACTTTTTATTAAACAATTGTTTTGCCCCTCCCTTAACAAATATCTGGCTACATGCCTGATTGGTCATCTAAAAAAACATAATTGAACAAAGTTTTACCTCAAATTACAAAGTTTTACTTCAAATTTATTGGATGTAAAGTGGATGGTGGTATGAATCATCCCTTGAAAATTATTTCTGTCTGGGATACTAGTAATTTTAGTAAAAGTAGTGTTCTTTGGCTGGTAGTCTGTTGTATATAATGCTTTAACTTGTTTGACTTAGAAAAAAATATTTGCTAAGCAAAATTCCCTGCTAAGCAGCGCTGTGAAATTTAGCTCATTTACTCATTAACCCTAACTCCCCAAGCATTTTTACTAGAAACCTTCCTCAACCTATCAAATCCCAACACCATGGTTGACTGTTGCTGGTTACTCAACCCATCAAACTCCAACAGTCCACTTGTCATAGCAGTACTCAACCCGTCAAACTCCAACAGGCCCTTAGGTGTTGGATTTTGATTGAGTGGGGACACATGGCCCAAAGTAAAGTTTGAACACTGGAGTCACACAATACTCAACCCATCATAATCCAACAATTGTTTTCATGCTAAAAAAAACTTAACTATACAAAAACTAAAACACCCTATGGAATAAATGGTAGGTTCTAGTTGTATGATGTTAAACACAATGCCAAGCATACCTAAGTACAATGTTTGCCTTTATCAGTTGTTTATTACAGCAGGTTGCATACACACACTCTCTCCACTCAAAGTCTAACAATGTTGCATGCTAGTAGAACCACCGTCCTCACTCAATCAAAATCCAACACTGTTACTGCATACATACAGTACTCATCCAGCCATATTCCAACACTTTACACATGCCATATCAGAAGTACACAGTACTCAACCCATCAAACTCCAACAATCCCTGGTGTTGGAGTTTGGCTGGATGGGGATCGTTGGGGTTAAAACATGTTCAAAAGTATTTTGACTTAATCATAAGTCCACTTTTCCTGATTTTTATGAAATAAATTTTCATTTTAATGAAAAAAAATTAAATTTCATAATTTTTATGAAAGAAATTATCATTTTATTGCAATTTTTGTAAATTCGACTTTATTTACCAAAATTTATTTCATAAAAAATTAGGAAAAGTGGACTTATGATTAAGTCAAAATACTTTTGAACATGTTGACTCAAAATAAAATGCCCCCAGCCTCTGAAACAAAACCACTGAAAGTTTGAAACAATTAAATGTCCTTACAGTGGCATATGGTGACTGACTAATAAGAAAAGCTATACGGTCCATTCTTCTCTCCTCGGTCAGATTTCTGTTTGTTCCTCTATTAGCATCAGGCAGGTAACCATAGTAGTCCACTATATGGCTTGGTGTTGATGGAGCAAGCCTGTTCATGGGCGCCATGTTGCTTTGCCCTTCAGAGAGTCTGGCTCGTCTTTTTTTCATGGCGTAAAGAAATAGTATAATCATGAAGGTAATAAGAAGCAGAGCAGCCAATCCAAAGAGCAATGAGACTATGATGAGTAGTTCCAAGGAGTCTGCTGAAACTAAATGAATGTTATGTTTTATTAAATGGAGAGTACTTCATTGAGAGGCCTGTAAAACAGCTTTTTGTAATTTTTTTCAAAAAAACATGGGACGAAACTTTCTCAGATTTGTTAAATGATATAAAAAGAAAGAAACAAACATTCCAACAAACATACAGCAAAACACATTTGTTAAAACTCACATGTTGGTTGATCTTTGGTATCATCTACTGGGATAACAACAGTTCTGATATCAATAACATCCTCAGTAATAGATGATACTGTCCCTCCGCTCTCTGTCACTGCACCATCCGTCCCTGTAACTTCACATCGACTACCACTGTACCCTTCAGGACACCTGTTCAAAGTCAATCATTAAAAGCAGAAGTCTATTACCTACGTTTACTAACCTAGTCCACGGCACAGTACCAGAAGTCTCTTACCTACATGAAGTGTGCCACTTGTGTACTAACCTGTGGAGTGTCGTGGCCGAGCGGTCTAGCTTACCGGACTCAAGTTCTGGTGTTAGCAGCAGAATGTGGGTTCGAATCCCGGCCGTGACACTTGTGTCCTTGAGCAAGACACTTAACCATAATTGCTTCTCTCCACCCAGGGGTTAAATGGGTACCTGTGAGGGCAGAGTTGGTTGATTAGCCCTATATGCGCTGTAATGTCAGCAATTTGAGCTGTATACTCCCCAGGGAGCTGAGATGGCCAAGTTCATGCAGGAATGATTTATGAGCCTGATGAGCAGGGGTAATGATATAATGCGCCTTGAGCACCACTTAGTTGGTGGATACGTGCGCTATTATTATTATTAACCTAGTCCACGGCACAGTACCGGAAGTCTGTTACCTGCATGAAGTGTGCCGCTCGTTTACTAACCTAGTCCATGGCGTAGTATTCCAAGGTCAATAGATTTGGCCAAAGATTTTCGCGATGTTTTGTTCCACAAACTGATGCACAAGATCTCAAAAAGAAGCAGTGCATTCTGGGAGACTCACCCGACATGTGAGAGAACTATCTAGCGTACACACCTTAGCGTTTATCGAACGCGCCCATTGTTCACCACAAAGAATCGTTCACCCGCGTCTAGTTCTAGTTTAAGATTGTGCCTAGTTCTCTAGGAACTAACTCCACGTGGAAACGTCTATCCCATGATGCCCCATGGCAGGCCAGGCAGGGGTAGCAAAACCTGTAACCAAGCTTGTTGTGCATGCGTGCATTTGGAGTACAATGTCGTGGTATGGATTACAGCATGTAGGTAATAGACTTCTGTTAAAAGTAATCTTTAAAAGTTCAAAAATAACCAAATGGTTGAATTTCAATGGAAAACTTTCTTAGTGTAAACCCTACTTTACTTCACGTAAGTTTGTCCAAAACATTGGTCGAAAACTTTGCAAAAACCAGGAATCAGCTACGTTGATGCCAAAATTAAGTGAAGAAGTGATAGACTGTAAAGGGTTCTCCCTTGCATAGTTTGATCTGGCAAAAACCTCTGAAAGGTTTTGAAAAGGTGACACAAACTTTTAGTTTTGTCATTAGGCAGTAATGTGCATCCATACACTGGTTTGTATACTTACGTGCATTCAATCATATTGGTGATATCCACTGAGCAAGCTGCACCATTCTGACAGTGACCATCAACACAAACCATAGGGATTGCTATTAAAAAAAAAAATGACCACTCATTATATTTTAGAATGAGAAAAAGATAGACAGACACCTACATACAACAATATTACCTTGCATTGTATTAAATGGACAATGTTGTCTCAGTGACTGAAAATATTACCCCACATGATTAGGCTGTTGTTGCTGCATAAATGAACCAGTAATTTTCAGTCACTGTGTTCATCTTAAACTAGGACACCGATTCCATGCCCTGTTAAAAGTTAAAAGTCTGCTCTGATTGCGATGACATTGTCCCTAACCCTTGATAGAAAGGGAAACAGTCAGACAGATACCCATTGACATTAACTAGGGGAAGAAAAAGTACAATGTCATAGACAGAACACACATACAGAACCAATACACACACATACAAATGGCAGAACCCAAGGCAGAACCCTAAACAGAACCCAAGACAGAACCCTCTAGACACGTAGGGAAACAGAAAGAAAGACAGACAGACAGACATGACAGATACCCACATACATGTACTTTGACATTACCTTGCATTGAGAAGGAAGAGGCAGTTATGGATGGACCTCCAGGTACACCCGTCATACCACTCTCTATAACATTACTCATTGCATTGATGAAGTCACCTCCTTCAATTGGAGCATTGAGATTAAACAGAGCCACAAACAATGCATCTAAAAATTCAGAATCCACGGCTCTCTTTCGTCTCGTTTGATCACTTTCTCTAAATTCCACAACTTGACAGTTCTGGAAATTGCCTGCAAATATACTCCCAGATGTGGCTGCTAAGTTTACCTGAAAATAGTCACAGTGGATTAAAATACTCAGTTGAGAATTTGTTTTTTTTCACTCATTAGTTACTTGAACATTTTAGTTTGAGCCAAAGTACACTTCTGGTTAGAGGTCCTATAAGGCCCTTTTCCTTTCAGAAACATTCTGGTACGGAATATAATCATCTTTCATCCCAACTCCCTAGGCCCATTTGCTTACACATAACCTGAATCCTCCAATATCCTTCAGTAGTAAAGCAAGCACATGACATGTATGCACACATGTGTTTCTAATCTGTGATACATGTACATGGCTAGGACCCTCCCTGCATGCATGGAGCAATAAACAGTGTCCACTAACCTTGCAATCACTACAACAAACATGGATGTACATGTACCATGGAAAGGCTTCAGCAAAGAGCATGTAGCATGTAACCTCAATCCTTGAAAATCCTTCACTTTGGCAAAGAGGATTTTGGAGGATTTGGGAAGGTTAGGGTTAATGGCATTTGTCTGTGACAGGGTGTCTTACTAACCATTCCACAAACAAGACTCTCTAGAAACTTGAATTCAGGTGAGGTGGAATCGGCCAGTGCTGGAACGTAACGCGCGGCTGTTGAATTGCCACCGATGGAGGAAATCACAACATTTCCTTGGAAGCTTGTAAACACTGGAAGGTGAAACATGAAATAAAAAAGTAAATAAAATATCACAACTGATTTTATGAATCAAAATTTCACAACACAAAGAAGTTGAGATACCACATGTGAAAATTAATGTTTATATGTGTACCTTAAATATATTACAATAATATGTTCACTAATTTATTTTTTTATTTTTGCATGCCCCAGAAAACAAAATAGCCAAATATAAGAAAAACCGGTGGATAAACAAAATTAATTCATTAATGGCTTAAATTATTTCTGGCAAAACCAGGGGAATTTTTTTGTTAAATACCAAGGATATTAGGAAGAAAACAAAAGCGCTAGAAAAAGTAATGAGGAAATAAGGTTCTGAAGCTGGCAAATTAATTGCTGAACTGATAAATATATTTAAAATATTAACACTCTGCCCAATTATATTTGAAGAAATAATTAGAAAATATCAATCAATATATCGGACATTAAATTGTATGTGTTTGAATAGTGTTAAATATGTCAACAAGACAAAAAGGAAACAAAAAAAGAAGTGCAAAATATTGGTTAAAACCCTCCTACAATCAGTGCAATTTTTTAAATAACCCATTCAGGCCACTCCAAGCCATTAGTTGTTACCAGTGGCCTCCTATGGTTACCCTTCTGTGCACTGTCACACCACTGAGATTGCAGGGTAAGGTGGTCTCCCATTGATACATTGCAGGCCATACTAATACAACACAGTTGATTTTGTAAGATTACTTGGAAAGGACAGCAGGCTTGTACATTGTATGTACTAAAGGTTGGTGAAAAACATTGAAAATTTAGTGGATCGGAGTGGCTTCCATGTGTAGGAGGGTTTTAATGGCCTTACGTTTTGAACCTAGCAGGTTATTTCTCCAAAAAATGTAAAAGAAAATGAGAAGAAAATACTTACCTTGACACTCTCCATCAACTTCCATATATCCCTCATTTATTTTGCAGACACAGGAATAATTGCCGGGGAGATTTACACACATTTCTCCATAACCAGTACATGGATCTTCGACACATTCGTCAATGTCTGGAAAAAAAGTTTTTTTTAATATTCATCAGCTTCTCTAAGAAAGATAAAGTGAAAGTGGAAAAACACTTGTACAATGCAAGCATTTCAATCAGGTCTTGCACAGGGACCTCATGGTGATATGCAGTATGTAACATTTAAAAAAATAATTTTGTATTATTAATGAGTGCATATAACATGTTTCTAAAGTGAAATTTAAATAACTGTTTATCATTGATGTTCCAAATGTATACAAAAATGTGCTTTATTAAAACTTATAGTGCAAATACTGTACCAGTCTATACCACATACAATGCCTTTCCTGTCATATTATTTTAAAATGCTACATACCTTTACAACTAGTGCCGTTTCCACTGTACCCAGACCGACATGTAGGCCTACCGGTACACACATAGCTGCCAGGTTCATTAGTACAATCAGCATTAGAATCACAGTCATTAGTTGTGTTACACTCATTGATATCTGTGAATAAGCAATAAGAAACACGGGAATAATTCTTAAACATGAAAGTACAAGAAATTAGAGTATGCACATAGCTTGCCAGGTTCAGTACAATCAGCATTAATAGAATCACAGTCATTAATTGTGTTACACTCATTGATATATGTGAATAAACAACAAGATAGACACGTTTGTGGATTCCTAGAGCTTAAACATGAAATTGTCCTGAATTTGTACACAAATTAAAACGGAAATTAAAGGTGAATTTGCAAATAAATTCATCTATAAAAAGCTACATACATACCTTCACAACTAGTGCCGTTTCCACTGTACCCGGACCGACATGTACACATATAGCTGCCAGGTTCATTAGTACAATCAGCATTAGAATCACAGTCATTAGTTGTGTTACACTCATTGATATCTGTGAATAAGAACAAACAGAAAGGAAACAAATCATAACTATATACAGCTAGTGACAACCTTGGGTTGCAAGGAACTGAAGAATAATTAGGGAAACCAAGTTTATACCGTGAATGATGAAGAGAGAAAAAAGAAAATAGCCTTTAGTGCTGGATTGTTTTCCACTCAAGGAAATTAAAATATTTCTTACCTTATACTAGTGAGGGAAACATATACAAACTGGAATTAAAATTGATCACCTTGTCTTTGAAGTACAATTTTGATGATACTCGCCTAAGCAAGAGGTCGTGTTCAAGGTGAAACCTATCTTACAGCTACAGTTAGAAAAACAAGCTATTTTGTGAAATATGTTATTTCAAAGTATTTTTTCCTTTCTAAAAGGAATTTATCGATGTTGCAATGAAACAAAAAAAAAATCAGAAATTGCCGATAAAACTCAGCCAATATATATTGAAAATGATTGCATAAATAGAAATCTACTTACCCATGCAACTCACACCATCACCTGAATACCCAGATTTACAAGTACACGCATAAGACCCATTTGTGTTCACGCAGTCTGCATTGACTGAACATGTTCCATCACCCAAACACTCATCAATATCTGTTCAGGAAACAGATAAACCCACTCAAAATAAATACAAAAAACACAACACATGAATCTCTTTATTATTAGGAAATGAAAACTAGTTTCTGGTCATATAGATTTGTATGGACGGAAAACAAGATTAATTGTACATTGGAAAGAGGTTAATAAGATTCTTAATACATAAGACTATTTCACACCTTTTTTTTCTTCAAAACTCCCACAGAAACATCCCACACTGCACTGCTGATATCAACTAACTATAACACAACTGAATTTGTAATGAACTGTTTCAGACAATGCAATACAATGAGCATACTAATGTATCAAACTCAAGCTCTGGTGTTGTCAGAATGCGGGTTCGAATCCCGGCCTGGCTCGTTGCGGCCCTTGTGTTTTTGAGCAAGACACTGCTTTATCCTCCAGATGAGACATAAATATGGTGACCTAAATTAAATATTGATGTCAAATTTCATGTCTGCGACTTTCCCCCGGTCGCGAAATTTGATGTCAATGTCAAATTTCATGTCTGTGACTTTTCTCTGGTTGCGAAATTTGACGTCAAATTTCACGGTCTACGACTTTTCCCCCGGTCGCGAAATTTGCCGTGAATATTTTTCCAGTAAGCTAGGTAGCCCGAGCATCTGACGTCACACTTCAAAGCGATACTCGGTACACTTGGTACCGCTCAGACCACGCACCTTATTGGAAAAATATTCACGGCAAATTTCGCGACCGGGGAAAAGTCGTAGACATGAAATTTGACGTCAAATTTCGCAACTGGGGAAAAGTCGCAGACCGTGAAATTTGACGTCAAATTTCATCGTTGGTGCTAATGATTTAGTGATCCCAGTCTTGGGTTATTTTAAAACAGTTACCATTTATGGTCAAGATAGTCATGTGGTAGCTTTTTAGTGAAACAAGATCAAGATGATGCTCCGTGTGATGGACGTAGGTTTAAACATCCCGTAATCTTGGGTTGTAATGTCCTCCGGACTCTTATGACTTGTGTAACCAATACAATCTCAGCTAGCATCATAAGTGATGATTGGCCTTAGTTTTTAGCAGCGGCGTAGCCAGGACTTTTTCAGTGGTGGGTGGGGGGGGGGGGGGCGGGGCGGGGCAGGGTATGGATTTTTCAGTGGTGGGAGGGTCATGCTTTTTTTGAAGGGGGACGCTGCAGGGGGCCCACCATCGTCTTGACATACCTATTCAGCAAGCCCTTATGCTAGCCCAGTACGTGGTACTGGTAAAAAAGAAAGATGACTCACTACCACTACGTCTCTGTATAGACTACCGACAGTTAAATGCAAAAACTGTAAAAGATGCCACCGCATAGACGAAACTCTAGAGGCCCTGGGTGGTGCCACATACTTGTCATCCATTGATTTAGCCTATATGGATATTTTCAGGGAGCGATGGGTAATGATTCGATCCAAAAGACTGTTGGGGTCTTTTCGAATTCACACGCATGCCTCAAGGGCTAGTGAATAGTCCTAGCACGTTCGAAAGAATTATGGAACTAATTTTTGGCGACATGAACCTCACTATGTTCTTTATTTGGACGATATTCTTGTCTTTTCACGAACTTTTGACGGCCACATCCAGAGGCTATACAGTCAGTAGGCCTATTCAAACGACTTATTGACAATGGCTTGAAACTTAACGGCAGGAAGGTGCCAATTTGTTCAGAACCAAGTCATGAGCCCATTTGGGGCACATTGTGAGCTCAGAAGGCGTAGCTGTTGACCCTAGTAAAGTTGATCGCGTACGCGAATGGCCCACCCCAGTGCAAGTGACCAGTGACCAAATCTTTTGCGCCCCCAACTCTATGTCAGTCGGCAAATTGGCTCCACACACCCCAAAGAAAATGCCTTCGCTACGCCCCTGCCTATATAGGCTATAGCCATAGGCCTATTCTATGTACAAACTCGTTACTTGCTGTTATGGCTTACTTTGTCCTGCATTGGGTGTGATCAAACTCAAGACGAAGATTAACTCAGTCACCACTTTCATCCATCTTAAATCCATCGTCTTGTCGGCCGGACGTAGGGAGTTTCCGTTAAGACCGGTAAATCCTGGGCATCGCAAATCCCGTCTGATCTGCAACAACGGTTGATATTTGATAAATTCTCCGCACACAGTTGCCTTCAGTTTTGGAAACAGACGTGAACATGTTACAAAATCAAGACATTGCCTTAACTGAGTCAGATGACGAAGACACAGCTCGTCTTAACAATAAAATACATGACACGGTTTAATAGTCAACAATAGGGGCTACAGCAGATTTTCAGGGACGATGTGATGTAATATCTGGGCGTGGAATGTCAATTTTATTTCAGCCTCGATTTGGTGGTTAATTTATCGATTGGGACTCTAAATGCTGACCGAGAACCAATATTGGGGGGGGGGGGGGGGTGGTATCACATCCCACCCGCTTTGGCTGGAGCCCTGGAGACTTTTTTATCATTTGAAAAAAAAAACTCTCCCGGAGACGGTAGAAATGATAGAGCTATACGAACAGCTGAACATGCAATAAATAAACTTTATTAACATTCTCAGAAGAAACAAAAAATCTAAATGCCTTATTAATTGTGATTCAATTCATATTTGGTAATCCTACAGGGGGTACTGTCAACTGGTTTTATTTTGTATAACTGTGTCTTGTGTAATCATTGTATCATTTGAACATGTTTGAAATTTTTAATGCTTGTTTCGTTCTGTAACTGCTTTCGTACCCTGTGAAATAATAAATAAAATAGTATGTATTTTTTAAGTATGTGCGTTTTTATCACACTCCACGTGCATATTATATTAGATAATACACTGCATGTATGTAAGCCCAGCCCATTCTTGAAAAGCATTCTGTTTTGCAGAACATTTCACAGACGCGGATCCAGGGGGGGTCCGCGGGGGCATGTGCCCCCCGGGTAAATTGAGTAAAAAAAAATATTAAAAAAGGGAAAACAAAAAATTAGTCCACATTTCGTTTGCAATCGGTAGTCTGTGATCGGGTGCGTTTGAGTTTAATTATAAACCTTAGAATGACAACCGTCCGAGTAAAAAAAAAAGACTTACACTGGGTTTGAACCTAGGACCTCCTACTTACAAGTCAACATTAGTATCCACAAGACCACTTGCTGTCATTGGGATGTTTGTGTTTGTGTTTAATTATAAACCTTAGATATAAACCTTACAATGACATCAGTCAGAATAAAAATAAAAACAACTGGGCTTGAACTTAGGACCTCCTACTTATAAGCAAAGAGTGTTATCCACCACTTTCTGTCCTTACGACATTTGTGTTTGAGTTTATTTATAAACCTTAGACATAAACATTAAAATGACTTGTCAGAATAAAAATAAAAAACACTTAAAATAAAAAAGACTTACACTGGGTTTGAACCTAGGACCTCCTGCTTACAAGTCAACATTAGTATCCACTAGACCACTTGCTGTCATTGGTATGTTTGTGTTTGTGTTTAATTATAAACCTTAGATATAAACCTTACAATGACATCAGTCAGAATAAAAATAAAAACCACTGGGCTTGAACTCAGGACCTCCTACTTATAAGCAAAGAGTGTTATCCACCACTTTCTGTCCTTAGGACATTTGTGTTTGAGTTTATTTATAAACCTTAGACATAAACATTAAAATGACATCAGTCAGAATAAAAATAAAAAACACTTAAAATAAAAAAGACTTACACTGGGTTTGAACCTAGGACCTCCTGCTTACAAGTCAACATCAGTATCCACTAGACCACTTGCTGTGCTTGAAATAGTTGCATTTGAGTTTAATTATATACCTCTTTTTTATTTACTGTGTTAACACTAGTTTCATAATTATGTACCAAACATTATAGACTCTTTTTTTAATCTAGTGTTTATATCATTAAGTAAGCAAATAATTACTGTTATATCCCATGAGCTGACTTCCAGATAGACTTTGAGGTTTATATATTATAATATTTGGGGTGGTGGTGGGTGAAACAGTGGATCAACTGGTTAGCCCACTGTCAAATAGAAACCAAAGATTCCCCAGATGGGTTCAAGACCTGGCCGGTTTATAATTAAATTCAAACGCATTTATATAAAACGCAGCAAGTGGTCTAGTGGATAAGACTCTTGACTTGTAAGTATAGGTCCTAAGTTCAATCCGAGCATGTCCTATGTTCGAGTCAAGTGTTTTTTATTTTTATTCTGACTGATGTCATTCTAATGTATCTAAGGTTTATAAATAAACTCAAACACAAATGTCCCAAGGATAGAAAGTGGTATAGTGGATATTAATGTTGGCTTGTAAGCAAAAGGTCCTAGGTTCAAAGCCGGTGTAAGTCTTTTTTACTGGGACGCTTGTCATTATAAGGTTCATATCTAAGGTTTATAAATAAACTCAGACACAAATGTCCTAAGGACAGAAATTGGTCTAGTGGATAACACTCTTGACTTATAAGTAGAAGGTCCTGAGTTCAAGCCTGTGTTATTATTTTTATTCGGACTGTTGTCATTCTCAGGTTTACATCTAAGGTTTATAATTAAACTCAAACACAAATCTCCCAATCACAGCAAGTGGTCTAGTGGATAATAATGTTGACTTGTAAACAGGAGGTCCTAGCTTCAAACGCAGTGTAAGTCTTCTTTTTTTACTCGGACTGATGTCATTCTAAGGTTTATAATTAAACTCAAACGCAATTATCTTAAGCGCAGCAAGAGGTGTAGTGGATAAGACTCTTGACTGAATGTAAGAAGTCCTAAGTTCAAGCCCAGCATGTCCTACCGTCGTTCGAGACTAGTGTTTTTTTATTTTTATTCTGACTGATGTCATTCTAATGTTTGTATCTAAGGTTTATAAATAAACTCAAAAACAAACGTCCCAAGGGAAGCGAGCTGGCTTGGGGAAGCCAGCTTGGGAAGCTTGTGTTTCTATTTGACAGTGGGTTAACCAGATGAGCCACTGTGTTCCCCAGGTCTATACTTGGGTGAAACTTTGCGACCTCTATGTGAAAGGAAAAGCAAAACTCTGGACTCGGGACCACGCTGGGTCTTGAACCCATCTGGGGAGTCTTGGGTTTCTATTTGACAGTGGGTTTACCAGGAACTTATTCTCGTTTCTAATATATAAACCTCAAAGTCTATATTTGGGAAATTTAGCACCCTCTATCCGAATGTCAGCTCATGGGATATGGACTTAAAAGAAATAACAGTAATTATTTGCTTAATGATAAAAACACTAGATTAAGAAAGAGTCTATAATGTTTGGTACAAGATATAATTATGACACTAGTGTTAACACATTAGATAATAAAAGAGGTACATACATGTAATTAAACTCAAATGCAACTATTTTAAGCACAGCAAGTGTGACTTGATAATGCAGGATGTCCTAGGTTCGTGTCTAGTGTTTTTTATTTTTCAGACGCGGATCCAGGGGAGGTCCGCGGGGGTACGTGCCCCCCGGGTAAATTGAGTTTAAAAAAAATTAAAGGAAAAAAAAGTAAAAAAAAAAAAAAAAGTCTACATTTCGTTTGCAATCGGTAGTCTGTAATCGGGTGCAAAGCAAGCTAGTCTGGTTTCTTGACCCGATTCCTCCACGTCTATAAATTGTTCCGTTTCGTCTGAAGAAGGGTCGGGGTACCGTGTGGAAATTACAATCGCCAATGTCAATCGCCGATGTCAATTCGCATAGGCCTGCGAAGTACGATAAGTCTTGCAGCTGATCTGCCGATGGTTTTAACACAGGGCAAGGAACAGTATGAAATCAAGCCCTTTTCTTGAAAATTTCAACTGGACTGAATTAAAACCAAGAAAAATTGCGGATAAATTAAAACTGAAGTCAAAAACTGCAAATTAAATGCCAAAAATCGGGGAGGGAGAACCTCATATTGTTGTAGTCATGACATCGCTAAAATAATGGCTAAAAATAATGGCTAAAATAATGATATATATATATATATATATATATATATATTCTCCATATAATCTTGAAAACTTTTGCAAAAAAAGTCAGGTGAAACTGGCAAGGAATCGCCTCAGATTGCACCACAGAGCATCCAGAATCCAAAATTTTCCGTAGCCCTTAAGCGGGCCCCGGACCCAACGCCGTAAGGGCTTCGCGCTCGCATTTAATAATAATAATAATAATAATAATAATAATAATAATAATAATAATAATAATAATAATAATAATAATAATAATAATAATAATAATAATAATAATAATAATAATAATAATAATAATAATAATAATAATAATAATAATAATAATAATAATAATAATAATAATAATAATAATAATAAAGATTTGTAGCGCGCACATATCCACCCTGCTGGGCGCTTAAGGCGCGAAAACAAAGGGAAAAAACATGATTACAAACAATATACAATGTTAGCATACGAAAAAAAATGTTCTTGTTGGGTGTGCCCCCCGTCTAAAAAATTCCTGGATCCGCGCCTGTTTCAGATGTCTCGATCCTGATGAGCATTCAAGCGTTATAGCCAAGGATTCACTTATTGTTCATCTCATGACCTCTTGTATACGTCATTGTGTGTGTTTGGGTATGGTTTCAAAAGAACTCAGTGTTATAACACCCCCACTAAATGTAACGTATAAAGTGTTCCATTAATTTGAAAGCTTGATCATGATAAAAACATTCAAAGATAAGGCAAAGACAAAGTCTACGGTTTCTGTCCGCGCGCGTCGCCTCATCAGAGCCGCACGTTGACTGATAGCCCTTTTCGCCACGTGCGTATTGCCTAAAGTCTACACTCAACCGTCCAATCTGTCCTGTTGCATGGTACATGTACTGCTACTGAAAACATTTACCATGTTAAACCTACTGTTATTCACATAAATAGCCATGCAGGAAAGAATGTCGAACCCAACCGTACACAATGTCTATAAGCATGTGATTGCCATGTGATATTGGTCATATTTGGATAGAAAAGTAGCGGTTGTATTCTTTCCAACAAATATTGAATACATTTAAAGTAGCTCCCACATGCACGGTTTGATAGCAAATTAACATTTTAGTTTTTTTTTTAAATTTAATTAATTTTTTTCATTTGGAAACAAAGGTGACCCATCAGTCATTTCCAAATTTGATATAATGCATGGTGCATTTTGAAGATAAGGGCATGTTTTCAAAAGTGCACTGATGATGGATTTTGGAGGATACAGGAAGGTTCCTAGCCAGAATACCTAGGGGGTTAGGGTTAACCCTTTCATTACCAGCCAGTTATGCAAGAGAGTACCCTTCTTTATCACAGTAATTAGGAGCCCAATGTCACTTCAGCACCAGTGGGTTTTTCACAATTTCATTGAAGTGCGCCCTCACTCTGCAGTAATAGACACTTTTTTTTACATGTGTACTGTACATACCAAATGGGCATGGCTCAGATATATTTGTATGTTAAACTGATGGTAAAAATGAGTATACAAAGGGAGGAAAATATTGTGCAGATTTTTTAAGTGTAAAAGCAAAACAATGAAATATTTAGATCAGGATTTACACTGAAGAAAAGTAATACAAATGGGTGATATTTCATGCAAATACGGTACATGTATAAGATTTCTTTTCCATGTGAAAAACAATAACTTGGATGAGATTTTTGGGGATTTTTTTTGGTTTTCTACTTGGAAATGAACCATTTACTTGTATTCAGTGTACATACATCACAATCCATGCTAACAAGGGCGCAACCACTGGGGGGGTCGGGGGGGTCACGACCCCCCCTACTTTTATGTGGACCTCCCCAACTTCTGGAACATTTTGGTATTTTATGTATACATATCCTAGTAATGTCATTCATGACATCACAATTATGCAATACTTCCATCAACACGCTGAAATACGTGATATTGAACTAAGACCCCAGCTGCTAGTGGCGTGCTCGCTTCGCTCGCCCGCAGATCACGTTGGTATTGGCTGCTTGGGACCCCCCCAACTTTCAACACGTGGTTGCGCCCTTGCATGCTAACACCCCCACCCCCCCAATTCAATGTCGGTTTGGACTGTAATTTACAATCAATTGATGTGGTATTTCTCAAAGCAAGGAACTATGCACATAGGTTGTGTACATTGTTTACAGATCATCTTTGTTTGTTTTCGCCTGCCTAATTTGCGGTTACTGCAAACAATGCAGTCGCGTTTCTTTCCATTGGGGTTTTTGCCAGGATAGTGCTGTTGCCCTGTCAACTCGATAGGAATATGGTATCTCAACTGACTTGTTGCGTTACGTTCCCAACCCAACAGCAAGCCCTGTACAATCCCTATACGAAAATCAAGGTTACTGAAATTTTTGTTCCCTGCTATGCTGGTGAATATTACTCTGCTATTGACAATACAGATATTCAGCATATGGAAAAAAACTCTTTTCCACCATTTCAAGCTTCTGTGTGTATGATTGTAGTACTGAAACATTGGTCGGCAAGATCAGTTCCACCCATGTTTTTGTTGTAATCATCAATACAATTGGGCTTCATAACATCACAAAATCCACTTGTGCTCTTATTACACCGAATTTGCTTTTTGGACAAATCGGTGTTGCCTACATTAGTTAAAAGTGTTACAGATTTTTTGTCTTGCCAAACGATACACAATTGCCCACCTTTCACCCAAAAAAATGGGTCATCTCCTTTCTTCATTTTATCCTGTGTAGTGTAACGAACAGTTCCACAACATCTGAATCCTAGTTTAGCAAGTTTAGCTAAAAGAGCTGGGCTAGTATAGTAATTATCACAATATATTACATGTCCCTTATTCTCAAGTCCATGGACCAGTTCAATGACGACTTTTCCTGCAACTGTTAGGTTTGGTGGATGGCAGTCTGACTTGGTATCTACATGTACGTCTGCATCATAAACAGTTTGGGTGTCGTCGGCTCCTGTGTACAGTTTCCAAGCACACGTGTATCCTGTTTTGGAATGCTTTAATACCCTGTTTGATAGGTTTTTTAGGCATGTACTGAACAAAACTTAAGCGTCCCTTGAATTTCAACATACTCTCATCTGGAGACAGATTCTGCGCAGGGTTATTATACAGGTTGAGAAACTTCGGGACGAGGACTTCTATCAAGGGCCGAACTTTGGAAAGTTTGTCCTGTTTAGCCAAGGCTCTATGAGGAATTTGGTTATTTGAGATGTGGAGAAACCGAAGAATTGAACTGAACCGATTTCGGGACATGATCGACGGGTAGAATGGGATGCGAAGAACTTCAGATGTTGACCAGTACATCTTGTATTGAGAGGATTTGTTTATGCCCATAGCAATGAGAAGTGCCACAAATGCCATCATTTCTGGAATGTTGGTTGGGTGCCAGGAGAATTGTTGACCAGGATTTGAGTCTATTGTTTGCTGCGCATAGCGATTAGTCTCATCGACGAGCATATCCCACACGAGTTGACAAAAATACAGCTTGAAGATCTCCACTGCCGTCAGTGTGGCAAAGTCGCCGGTGGGGCCAGAATTTCCATTGAACTGCACAGTCCCACACTCGTAATGGTCTCGCTGCTCCCAACCGGATCGGAAATCTAACTTTCCTGTCGTCCTCCTTGATCTCGGTCGGCTGTCACCTTGGTAGGTAGGCTGCAACAGAAAAACAAGGCAAAGGAGGATTAATCTCGGTCCTTTGTAAATACAATATCTCAATGCTACTTTGCTGCATGTGCACAGGCCACAGGGGGTCATGCGCAAAATGAATATTGTGCTGAGAAAAAAAATATGGCAGATTCCATCCACTCTCCAAAACTCGTTGTCGATAAATTTTCGTTTTAATGTGGGATTGTGAATGTGAATTCCCCCAACTTCTTGCATAATACGACTTATAAGGGCCTTTCGAATACAAGGCTATTCTTTTGGAAGCTTGAGACTAAGAGTGCATTTTCAGCCTGTTAACGCTAAACAGCACGACCGGCTATCGGTGAATGTTAAAATTTCTATGCTATATCTATGGAAACAGGTCAACTCGTACCTTCGTCAACTCGTACCTTCGTCAACTCGTACCTTCGTCAACTCGTACCTTCTGTTAAGTCAACTCGTACCTTCGCCAACAAGTTTTACGTTCGTGAAAGGGGCCGGGAGCTACTTCCAAGATGAGGTCACATGACTTCCACTTGGCAACAGAGGGCGTACTTAAGTTACGGATGGTCATTATCAAAATGTTATTAAAAAAGTTTTTGAAACAAATAAAGTCAAACAAAGCAAAACCACCAACATTAGTCATTAGTGTTTTATTAGTGTTTTATTTTTGTGATGTTGCCGTTTTACGTTCGTGAAAGGGGCCGGGAGCTACTTCCAAGATGAGGTCACATGACTTCCACTTGGCAACAGAGGGCGTACTTAAGTTACGGATGGTCATTATCAAAATGTTATTAAAAAAGTTTTTGAAACAAATAAAGTCAAACAAAGCAAAACCACCAACATTAGTCATTAGTGTTTTATTAGTGTTTTATTTTTGTGATGTTGCCGATGTCAATCACGACCACACTGGATTAGCCACCATCCTTTTTGATGTCGCCGATATCACCAACTGTTGTCATTAAAGAATTATTGTTAATGGCATTTTTGTGATGTTGCCGATGTCAATCATGACCACACTGGACGCCCCATTATCAATGGCATCATAATTAGCCATCCATCCTTTGTGATGTCCCGAAGTTACTCTTGACTGCACTGGAAAAGCACTGGAAAAGCGTCGGAGGCTGTGTGAAATTGTGATTGGATAAAAAAAACTGACGGACCACTGCACACAGCCGTCCAGAAAACTATATAAACAGGCAACGACATTCAAGATTTACGATCAAGACTCAAGACTCAAGATCAAGACTCAAGTATCAAGACTCAAGAATCAAGACTCAAGAATCAAGACTCAAGAATCAAGATGGCACCGAAGTTCCCTTGCGCAGTATGTTCGAAGGCTGTTCGGAGGAACCAACACGCACTGCAGTGTGACAACTGTAATCGTTGGCAGCATCGAGCCTGCAACACGGGCATTTCACCAGAGCAGTATGTCCTGATGGCGGAGGAGGACACCACCACTTGGCACTGCGAGTTATGCAGTTCCTGGCACCCGTCTGTTGCTGCGTCGGAGGAAGATGTGGTTATGGAGGCGACAGCGGAGGAGGTCGACTCCTTCCACTGTACCACCGACTTCAGCGTTCCTCAGCCGGTAGTCGAGGACAGCATTCCGGATGGAGCTCTTCCTGAAACCATCCAAGGCGTCGGCGAGGAGGAGAGCGTTGTCACTTTTAAAGTGACACAGAGCGGCACCCAGCGAGGGAAGGCCATTCTGGTGGACTCACTGGGCTACACATACACACGGAAATGGAAGAAGGACCCGTCCTCTCCATTTTCATCGTGGGTGTGTGGCCTGCGTGGCAAGAATCGCCGATGTCCAGTGTCTGTCCTTCAACATGATGACTCTTTTCGGCACGGAGTACACCAGAAACACATTCACCCCACCAATCCCGGAACTGAGGCAGCCATGCAGATTGCCGTGAAGGTCAAGGAGAAAGCACGACAAGATGTCTTCAAATCTGCTGGTGCCATCGTAGAAGGTATCATGGCGACACTGCCCGACGCCGGTGTGGGTGACTGCCCCAAGCCAGCCTACCTGGTTCGAACAGCCAACCGAGCGCGCCAGAGCCAGCGGCCTCCAGACCCAACCGATGTCGCATTTGACCTCGTTGAGGATGCGATTCCAGATGGATTTCTTCAAAGTGACATTCGTGTTGGTGATGCTCGGCATCTGCTGTTCTTCACAGAACAGCAGTTGGCGGTGCTGCAGAGGGCCAAGACATGGTACATGGACGGCACCTTTAAGATCATCAAGAGGCCGTTCTATCAGCTGTTTAGCATCCATGCCTTCGTGAAGGGGGACAACGACAACCAGAAACAGGTCCCACTTGCATTTTGCTTCATGTCCCGCCGGACCAAAAGAGACTATAAGAAGGTGTTGAAGGTGGTCAAGCGTAAGCTTGTTAGTGTCAATGTCAAGGAGATGGTATAGTTGATCTAAGCTGCCTTGTGGGGTGCAATCCACAAGGTCTTCCAGCATTCCGGTCAAGGGCTGTCTCTTCCATTGGACGAGGCGATATGGCGGCACTGCCAAAACCTTGGGTTGGCAGTTCCGTTCCGTACTGATGCGGTGGTGCGGGATTACATCAAGAAGATAATGGCTCTCCCCTTCCTGCCACAGGAGCACATCGAGGACACCTTCCAAGTGCTGAAGGGGAGAGCCAACCAGCAGGTGCTAGTGGAACTCTGCCAGTATGTGGAGTCCACTTGGCTGTTGAACAGCAAGTGGGCTCCCGAAAACTGGTCGGTCTTCATGAGAAGCATCCGGACGAACAATGACGTTGAAGGATGGCACCGCCGCATCAACTGGAAAGCTGGTCAACATGGTCTCCACCTGTACAAGCTGGTGCAGCTGCTATATGACGAGTCAAGGCTGGTGTCAATCCAGATGAGATTGGTGAAGGAGCTGAAGCTGTGCAGGTTCCAGAGAAAGAAGTACAAGCAGCTGCAGGGGAGAGTTTTCAAGGCATGGGATAGCTACCGCTCAGGCGAGCTGACCACTTCCGGGCTGCTGTCTACATGCAGTCACCTCAACGGTCCAGTTTACTAGCTGCTTCACCGAAGTCACCTCATCCATTTAAACCCAACGGCCCTTTTCAGGGCCACCACATCTACAAGAGAGATTCTTTTATTGTGCTACACATATAAAAAATTACCGATTGAAAAATTACGCAATTGAAAAGAAACCCTTAAAACATGAAAAATATTGGAATAAAAAAATATTTGCAACAAAAAATTCAAAGGAAGATTTGTACAAAATAAAAAACATAAAAACATTCTTTTATTGTGCAACACATTTAAAAATTAATAATTGAACAGAAACCCTTAAAACATGAAAAATATTAGAATAAAAAAATATTTGCAACAAAAAATTCAAAGGAAGATTTGTACAAAATAAAAAACAAAAACATTCTTTTATTGTGCAACACATTTAAAAATTAATACCAATACAGCGCAATTGAAAAGAAACCCTTCATTTTGAAAATGCGATACTGCGCAATTATTAAAACATTCGTAAAAGGGAAGCCTATCGGCCGTCTAAATTTTGATGACACCATGTACGAGATGATTTAACTGTAGCGTTGACTATACGAGTTGACTATAATCATGGTGCGAGTGAAGGTACGAGTTGACTATAGTGCAGGTACGAGTTGCCGAAGGTACGAGTTGGTGAAGGTACGAGTTAGCGAAGGTACGAGTTGGCGAAGGTACGAGTTGACCTAAAAGCTAGTTTGTTGGGGTAATATTTGTATTCATTGAAACAGCAAGTTGATGTATAGATATGCTTTCACTAGTTTCAGGTCAACTAATACTAGTATAGTAATAATTGTACATTTTCACTTGACTTTTTTGACCCAGTCCAGGGGGTGGGGATTTGGTCAAGGGATCCATTTTCTAAATTTACATTACTCAACTCCAACAGTTGTAACGCTATTTACGCTATAGCCTAGGAAAATAAGTGAATTACATTAATTTGCATTGGGCCAGGAAGACTAACGTTAACTGTTATTAATTAGTTATTCATTTTTACTGTGATTTTGGCCTACCTCTTCAAGTTCAAGTTCAACGAATTCCGCTGGAATTTGTACTTCTAATGTGCTGTCGTCATCCGTTACTTCGTCATCTGATTCTGAGCCACTGTCTGCCAAAATCTCAGCCAAAATGCCATCATTTATGTCCGTTTCCATCATGATTGCAACTAACTAAATTAAACTGACCGTTGTGGAAGCGAGTGGAAGTGACGCACTTTTCTTTTCATAAACTTTTATACACTTCATTCCTGTCAATAGAGGGCGCCAACCCCAAAAACCATTCAAGCATTTTCAGGTGGTGAATTAAGTAGCCGTGGTCGTCAAGGGCTTGCCGATTCCCGGCACCTTTTCCCACGGGAAGGAAGCGTATCACAACAAAGGCTCTTTTTAGAGCCCGTGGGATCGAAAGGCTATTAAATTTCTATATTGATTGATTTTTTTTAACTGGATGCCAAAACGTACAGGCCTTCATGTATTACTCTGCCAGACAGACAAACATCATTCAGAATACCCTGAGCTCAGTTCTACTGACTGGGATTCAAACACAGAGAGCTTGACTATTGTCACATTTACATGTCATTAGCCTCCACAAAAGTTATATGGGTGTGCCTTATAAAACAGACAACGGGGACGAGATAAAGGGATGACAAGAAACGGACAAACTGGGTAATGTTGAAAAGAAAATAATAAAATTGTATTTGCAGAATAAAAGCTATGACACATCTAATATAATGATTTATTTTGGAATGTGAACTAAAATGATAACTGTTCAATTTGTTGGAAGGCTAGCCTAATGTAGACAGAGTACTTCTATATATCAAGTTATATACAGTAGGCTATACACTGTAATAAAAAAACCAGCAAAATGCATATTTGTTTGAACATATTCTTTGTGGGCCGAAAGAGAATCAGAATGGGTAAAACGAAACAAATATGCAAACGTACTGCAGTTTCATTATTAAGCGTTTACAGAAATTGTGTAAATCAGTTTAACAACACTTGTTATGTAAAATTGTAATACAGCAAATTGTTGGAAATAGAGTTGCCTACATTTTGCTGTAAATTTACATGTTTTTTTTTTTTTACAGTGTAAAATGGCCAAGAATAAAACCCTGAGGCACCTGGTGACTCCTTTATACGTGGTATATGAGAGTATTTTACCCGAGTTGCATTAAAGTAAATGCGTGTAAATATTTGCCATATTTAGCAAGGATTGTGATAGCAACTTTTGCTGACGGCGACAATTGTCGGCGCCACTAAATTGATTATGAAGATGGTCACTGTGGCGATATTTGACCAATTGTGGCTTTCTTTGAGCATTCCAGCTTAAGTAATTGTCATTGTGACTATTGGATTAGTTGTGATTACATTATGACTGGTTATAAAAATGCAGACTTTTATATGAGTTAGCCACAGACTATAGATGCTTATATCGACAACCGATTGACAATTTAATGTATTTTTATAGTTTTAAAGCAACTTTTAAATTCAATAACTTATAAAGTTGAGACTGAAAGTTAATGTAAACATCTAGGCATTCAAATGCCTGTTACAAATGATTATGGGCCGCTTGGATATAAGTAATTTTATTTATTAAAAAGAAATCTTTTCGATTTAGGTATTTAGTTGTTATTTAAAAACATAGCGGGTTAAACACAACACCGTATGTCCATATCAATGTGGTTTTCCAGGTTGTAGGTTAAAAATAATGATCTTTGGTTATAAATGGTCTTGTCCCTACACAAATTTCATTTCATTCATTGTCATTGTATAAACTGTTATGTTGCACGTTGGTTTGGACTATGATATACTTGTATGCTTTTTTACCTTTACAAATAAATATAAATTATATTTTCCTATCAAGTGGACAAACACCTGTTTGTACACTGAATCATGACAGTGTAAAAAATATTTATTTCAAAGAAAAGCCTGTGTATTCTTGAAAATATCACAGATCTTTCTTCAGATACCATTCTAGTCAGAGACTATTTTAAATTAAATCAATACAAAATTAAATACAAAATGTAATTACAAATTGTTTATTTCACATCTTTCTGGTAGTTAAATAACAGTTGTGCAAGAGTACTAAAACAAAAACATATTGTAATTGGGCACTTGGGATTGAACAATCTGTTCATGTAGCTTAAATTGCAAGAATATTTTTTTAGATATAATGTCTTGCATGTTACCTTAGAAAAAAATTTTTTTCACTATTTTGTACTTTTTATAATAAAACTTTTTGAAAAAACTTGTGTTGGTGATTCATTTTTTTGCTGAAACGATGTCTAATTGCAGCCAAAATTGATGGATCAATTGGAATTCTGCCAACTTTGTTCACATAGGAGTATGCATTACTGAGAATAACGCCAACAAGATGCAATATATAGACCCGTATGTCTTGAGATTGGAGCCTTGCTCATGAGGAATGACTTTCAGCATGTTGATCTGAAACAGGACAAAAAATAAGTTCTACAGTTTAAACTTAAAACCGCATGCTGGGATTGGGGGAGGTGTAGTGCTAAATTGAAGCATTTTGCAACAGATAATTCTTTATTTGTTTATTATATAAGTTGCATGTCCTATATCATAGCTCTAACAGATTTGACAGGAAACACACCCCTTCATTTACATAGTCTCCAAGACCTCTTTTAGATTTTACTTTTTCTTTCTACATTGACACCAACCCTAACTCCCAAGGCCCATTTGCTTACACATAACCTGAATCCTCCAAAAATCCTTCAGTAGTAAAGCAAACACATGACATGTATGCACACATGTGTTTCTAATCTGTGATACATGTACATGGCCAGGGACCCTCCCTGCATGCATGGAGCAATAAACAGTGTCCACTGACCCAAGCACTGACCTTGCGATCACTACAACAAACATGGATGTACATGTACACTCACTGGCCAAAAGTATTGCAACATGCTCAAAATAGCACTTTACAAGTAACAGGTGAGATGATCATTTAATCCGATTTCATCGATCGTGTATTACATAATTTCCGAGCAAGAACAGTAAAAAAGAACATTGACTTCAAAACACAGGCACTTTCAAGAAGTCTTAAGTAGTGTAAATAAAATAAAATAAATTATTGTAACACAGTTCTCCAAACTGAACTTTGGGGATGTTGCAATACATATGGCCAGTGAGTGTACCATGGAAAGACAAGTATGCCTAATAACC
This sequence comes from Zoroaster sp. YZ-2022, assembly GCA_029582265.1. Taxonomy (NCBI): domain Eukaryota; kingdom Metazoa; phylum Echinodermata; class Asteroidea; order Forcipulatida; family Zoroasteridae; genus Zoroaster; species Zoroaster sp. YZ-2022. Next base: position 26,102,868 of record CM055835.1, on the reverse strand, counting down.
TCAATCCTCCAAAATCCTTCACTTTAGCAAAGAGCATGTAGCATGTAACCTCAATCCTCCAAAATCATTCACTTTAGCAAAGAGCATGTGGCATGTAACCTCAATCCTTCAAAATCCTTCACTTTAGCAAAGAGCATGTAGCATGTAACCTCAATCCTCCAAAATCCTTCACTTTAGCAAAGAGCATGTAGCATGTAACCTCAATCCTTCAAAATCCTTCAAAATCCTTCACTTTAGCAAAGAGCATGTGGCATGTAACTTCAATCCTTCAAAATCCTTCACTTTAGCAAAGAGCATGTAGCATGTAACCTCAATCCTCCAAAATCCTTCACTTTAGCAAAGAGCATGTAGCATGTAACCTCAATCCTCCAAAATCATTCACTTTAGCAAAGAGCATGTAGCATGTAACCCCAATCCTCCAAAATCATTCACTTTAGCAAAGAGCATGTGGCATGTAACCTCAATCCTTCAAAATCCTTTTGAAGGATTTGGGAAGGTTAGGGCTAGTACTCCAAGTATCTACCCCTCCAAAAAATACAACATTACAAAATTAGAATTTCAAATGTGTGAGGATTGTACAAACCTTTTACATGTGTCAATTATTTATAAAGTATGTATCTGTAAATTCACATATATGAAACAGTGAAAATAGAAACAACAACCGAATAATTATTACAATCCTCAGTGAGATGTGGAATACAGACAGCCTGATTTGGGACAAGCTATAGTGATACCTTCAGGGGCAGATCCTGAATGTCATAGGGAAGAGGTGAGGGGCCACCTCCAAAAAAGTTTGAAATCCCAGATTGTTCATGTTACTAAATTCTTTATTTAATCTGTGAGCAGATTTTTGTAGTTTTGACCTTTTCTGTTGGGGTTAGGGCTGAGTTTGTTGTGTCATTTCCTGGATCTGTATTAACCCTCCTACTATAGCTGCACTTTAGTGGAAAGTTGCTGTAGAGGTCAAAATCAGTCAACTGCCTGTTTTGACTGTTGACCCAAATGTGCACACAGGGGCATTTTTGACTGGTTTTTACTGTCATTTTGACCACCCTGAACAATACCAGACAATGCTTTTACAAGTCAAAAACAATTGACTCATTTTAATATGTAAATGTACTTACTACACGTAAGGTTTGACAGTGTTTGACTTTTAAGTGCACTAGATATACCTTGGGAAGTATTTCAACATTTTGACTGCTTTTTGACCCTTGTAGTAGTACGAGGGTTTAACTTTGATAAAATCATTCACAAACCTTTTTCAACAACAGCATTCTGTATCCTGTGAGCTGAAACATCAGCACATTTTAAGAAACTCTGCAACTGGTCCACACACACTGTTACATCTGTAGAGTTCCTCTTCATGCAGGTATCATATTGCTGAAATTCCGTAGCGCAGTCTCGATTGATTTGACGAACAACTGGGCTAAAAATAAAGACAGGAATCAGACAATCGGGGGAAAGGGAGTTTCTGAATTTCCTTTTTTCGAATCATGATCTTTGATAAAGTGTGGTCTCTTTAATTTAACTGAATGACCGTAGATAAAACATATGTAAAGTGGATACAAAGAGTGAACTATATGACATAAAACACAAAAGGGGGCCACTTTCCTACAAATCACGTTAGCAGTTTTTCTTATGGTTGTAATTTTTTTTTAAATATCTGAAACCACCCAAAAAGAATTTCAACATTTGAATAGACATGCATGCTTATCCTAAGATAATTTGAGTTGATTATTAATATTATTTTTTTAATTACCCTAAAATTTCCATCAACAAATGGACGGAAAAGTGAGGTAACTTTTTCCGTCAAATTTTTATGGAAATTTGAGGGTAAAAAATGAAAAAATAAAATAAATCAACTCAAATTAGTTCTAATACAAGCCTGCATGTCCATTCACATGGTGAAACACTTTTGGTCGGTTTCAGGTACTTAAAATAAATAACAACCATTGGAAAAACTGCTAACGTAACGATGCAAACGTGGCCCCTTTATTGTGTGTTTATGTCATATATATGTGATAAGTGACCACCCTTGGTCCTAAAGATACTCCACCCCATTCAGATTTGCCAGTGTTCAGAAGCATATATGATGAATTTGCATTTTTATTTAAACAAATAATTTTGACAAATATTTTGTGTAATAAAAACCTTTTCAATACAGTTTCCAGTCTTATGGATAATTTCAATACTGAGAAAACACCAGAAATGTCTACCCTAGCTGCCCTGAAGCTTACTGGTAATCAGAGCAGTTGGAGGCTTTCACTTTTAGTTCATCACATGCTGTTTGCCAGTTATCTGGATGTTCTTTAACGCATTGTCCATAAGACTCCAACTCCGTCCCACAATACTTCATGACTAATGTTATAACAGCTTCCCTAGGGAGAAACAAAAAGACACAAATCAATCAAGGATGTTTGTTCTATTTACTTTGAAATATTTTTTACAATTAACAACTCAATCTAATCACTAAATAATAAACCTTTATTGGAAATGTTGGCATCTTGTATAAGTGACACTCAGCATGTCTATGAATGAAAAATGGAAAATGTTAATTGTTAGTATGACAGCTCATCTGTGTCGGTTTCCACTACGAATTTAAGATTAACTTTTGATTGCATCAACACAATTTTGGATTCAAACCTGAACTGTTCAATCAAATTGCTTTCATCAGAGTGATAAAAAAGTTCAGATACGAATCCAAAACTGTACACAAGAAGAATGTTAAATTTATTCAAATTTCAGTTTGTAATGCCCATAGAGGTAGAATTTACTGGGGTCTAGGATAATGGACAAATTCACAATATTTCACTAAAGGAAAGGTAAGCAAATGATTTAAAATTACACATTTTTCAAAATAATCTTGTGAAGTATGGTTTTACAGTTAATATTTAAATAATGAATTCCCATTATAAATTTATTTGGGCACTATTTCCAACTACTATTTTGTGAAAATCTCACTTCAAAGTACTTTATTTTACTTTCTAGTAAAGGATAAAAATCAAGGTTCCAATGAAAAAAACAAATTAGGAAATTGATTTCTTTGACATATTTCTTTAAAGGGAAATTTTATACTGATGAAGATAGATAATAATAATAATAATAATGTGTGGATTTATATAGCGCACGTATCCACCAACTAAGTGGTGCTCAAGGCGCATTATATTATTATCCCTGCTCATAAGGCTCATAAATCGTTCCTGAAACCATCTCAGCTCCTGGGAGTATACAGCTCAATTGCTGCCATTTCTAGCGCATATAGAGCAAACCAACTCTGCCTTCACAGGTACCCATTTAACCCCTGGGTGGAGAGAAGCAATTATGATTAAGTGTCTTGCTCAAGGACACAAGTGTCACGGCCGTGATTCGAACCCACATTATGTTGCTAACACCAGAACTTGTTGACCGACATGACTAAACTTGTTGACATTTTTTTTTTAGCTGTTGTACACTGAACTTGCATCAAGATGAATTGTTCCGCATTCTTATTTTAAGAGCCTCCATCACTGCAGAGAAAAAGAAAAGAATGTTTAAATTTATAACCTTGGCAGATAGCCATGGCAACTACACTATAGTTGCCATGAACTATGAACTATGGAGAATTGTAACATCCATAATGGATGCCAAAACAATTCACCATTGAAATAAGAATAGCATATCTTTAGGCACTTTGTTTAGTTTTTTTTAGCAATGTTCTCTGTGGGGCCATTACACCCCCATTCCCCACTTCCCCTTCCCAGTTATGTTCATAATTTTATATAAAGTAAGTCTAATAATAATAATAATAATAATGTGGACTTATATAGTGCATGTATCCACCAAACTGGTGCTCAAGGCGCATTACAATATTACCCCTGCTCATCAGGCTCATAAATCATTCCTGAAACCATATATCAGCTCCCTGGGGAGTATACAGCTCAATTGCTGCCATTACAGCACATACATATAGGGCTAATCAAACACAACAATCAACTCTGCCCTCACAGGCACCATTTATCCCTGGTGGAGAGTAGCATGAAGTGTCTTGCTCATGACAAAAAGTTATGGTCGCAGTTGGGACCAACCCACATCTGACCCACTCAGCAACCAGAACAAACTGTCAATTAAACCGCTCGACTACGGCACTCCATCACTTCTACACAGAATATTACATCATTTTTATGATTGGAGAAAGTTTTAATCAACTATTCATTTCCCTATACACCCTTCCTGTTCCATGCCCTCACCTCCATCTCAGAAAAAAAGTACCATGGCTAGATCCCACAACCTTCCATTTCAGGACCGCCAGTCGAGTCACTGACTCTCAGCATCTCGCCCAGCCCATTTCTAGGGCCAGTCACTGGACCCCCTTCTGTATCCTTGGGCCCTCAGCCCCAGACTGTACTACAAAAGGAGCACTTAAGACTTTATCTGCAATTTTGATTAGGTACCCAGTTCAGACAAACCCTCGAGACCTCATGAGTATAAACTGAGGTTTGGTAAGACCGCCTGCTAAGACCGACGTGACTTTTGGCATAAGGATGTTGGCTTCGTTATTGTGGGAGATCGGTACTTGGTGAAATTTATTTTGTTTTAAATTTTAAAAATATTTCAAAAAATTCATGAAAGTGAGCTGTCCCAGAATAACGGATGTTATGCCAGAAGTGTCTGCTTGGGCAAGGCATGGAGGTAGAATAAGAGGCAAGGTTACCTAATTACTAAGATTTAGGTTGTATTAATGGCAGACCAAAAGTTGAAAAAGAGGGGAAAAATCACCATTTTTTAGTATGTGGGGTTAGCCAAGTCAGACATAAATTCACAAGAAATAACCCCGATGGCCCTGCATTCTACAAAGTTGAACAAATTAAAAAAAGACAAAACCAATTTAATTACCAGATTAACGTTCCCAAAACCTGGCAACCATCAAAACAAACCCTTTTCCGTCTTTGAACGAATCAACGTGTTGGAATTTGAATATCTCACTAGAAGCTACCTTAACGTACCTAGCTACTAATAATTCGTCTCGAATTTGATAATACTAGGGAAACGATTTTTTCAAAAAAGGAAAATGAAATTGTTGAACGGGTTAAATTACATTTTAAGAGCAGCATATTTAATAATATTTAAAATAATTTAAAATCAGCAATTTTATTTTTTGCTTTTTTAATTTCGTTTGTTATTTACATTTAAGGAAATAAAACAAGACAAATATAAAAACGGACGTTATCAAGTTTACTAAATTTAGTTATTAGAGGTTCATTAATTTCAAGATGGCATTCCAGCGTTTATCTGAAATCAAGAGCGTTTTCCCACAATCTTTCGTCTTTGGTGCTCCTCATGGCTACGTTTTCCCATTTATTTTCCTATACGGACGGCTGTACGGCGGGTCGGCGTGTATGGCGTGACGATTATTTTGAGGTTTATTTAATCGCATTGGCGATTGGTCGGTCATTGTACCAGATCTCTGGTGTGTTGTTCTGTCATTGTCTGGTGCACGTCCGGTGTTCGCTCACGGTAACAACAGGCACACACTTTGTCCCCTGCACCATACATATGGAAACGGGGAAATTTACGATATATAATATTGTACAGGGCTCATGTGGGACCAAATTTCCAAATACAGAAGTGGTGGCTAAGAGGTTCAAATTCAGGGCAAATGTTCATACCTCGGTAGAACGTCGTAACGGCGATGGCGTACACTATTACTAGAGTCCGCACTTTTCATGTTTTTTTTTTAGGAACCCTTCTAATTAAATTGTAAGTGTACTACTATTGAAAGAGAATTTCAAGAGAAAATCAATGGTGTGAAAATCAGCTCAATAGTTGAAGTATAGTAGTAGATGAACCTTAGCCTGTTTTTCCCTGTCATGTCAGTGACATGACAGTAGTTGTTAAATGGATTGGCAGTCACAGTGTACCCATAGTAAAATCAGTGGTTAAACAATTTTTCCACTTTCACAAGTTAATTAACTTTCCAGTAAATCTTCCGCACCCAATTTCACTATAAATTTTTAAATTTCTGTAACAAAGTACCCATTTTAGGATAAAGCGAGTGCAAACCAAGTAATACTGCCATAGTTTTGTAAGTTTTCCAGAAATGCTGACTTGCGCAGGTATCGCCATTTCACCTAGCGGCGACCACGCATACGGACAATATACCAAAATAGAAAGTTACCCGAATACTTTTCATTAAAAAAATATATTCTGGGGTAGAATGTCGATCTGGCCGCCACTATTTTTCAGTTAAATATAAATCAATAATGTAATCTTACCTACCTGATAAAGTGGAGAACATATGGATGATGATGGACATATACTTCAAATTATTCCAGGACTTATTATTTGATGAAAAATCAGGTATTTTTTGTACACGATGATCTCCCCAAAGTTATGTCACGTCCTGATCTTGTAAACCCCAACTAATAATTAGTGACCAACACAGTCATTGTACGCGCAGTGGCAACTATAATAGATCCTTTCATTTTCTGAAGGAGATTTTTTAGAAGGAAATCAAGTCCTAAAACCATCATAAAAGTGGATTTAAAGATATTTAAAACGCTTTCTGTACCAATTAATTACATCGAGCAGGGAATGATTTAAAACTGGTTAGGTGTTACAAAAAACCAAAAAGCCCTTAAAAAGTGTATGTCGGGTTTATACAACATTCTTTCCATATTCTGAAATAATATGTATGTGTCCATCATCATCCATGATGTTCTCCACCTTACTGAGCAGGTAAGATTACATAATTGGTTATAATTTGAGAGAACAAGTGGGAGTTAGGTTCGATATTCTATACATATAAACTATTCACCAACAATTTTGTTTATATAAATTCACTGTATGTATCATACAGCAACACATGATGAGATACATGCATCTTTTTATTTATATGCAAGGGGAATTATACTAGCATGGATCCACTTGTTATCATATTATTAGCACTAATCTAGTATACTAAATAGGCCATTGTTAATGTCAGTTAATATATTTTGGGTGTACTGGTTCATGGTAGACAACGGTTGAACCCGGCTCATTTAAAAGTACGATTGTTGTTTGCTCAGGGTGTGCAGGATTACCACGTCAATGAAAATGTGCATTACCCTTACCCATTCACTCTTACTTGAAGTTTATTAAACACTAACCTCAAACCCCCAGGTATTCTTGGGCCTAGAAACCTTCCCTTTTTGAATCCTCCAAAATCCATCATGTACTCCCTTTGAACATGCTCATCTTTAAATGCAGCATGCATTTGGATCTTTCATAGTCAGCATAGGCTCATACTTTCTTGCCAGGTAGTAATTTTGTCCCATTTGAAGAGGTCCCATTTGAAAGTACCAGTTTCCAACAGTGCTGAATTTTCCCCAAAAAGTGCAAGATACGGGGTGGTTATGTTTGATAACTGGTTCCATATTTTTCTTTCAGGAGAGGGATCCATTCAAAGCAAACTGGATAAAGTACACCAACTGAAAACAATGGATACCCTGGAAATCATCCAACTGCACCATGATAAGGATAGTCATCTCTCAAAATGTGAGCATTCTCTGGGTATATAAAATCATAAAATAAAAGTAAATTACCCTGTGACTTTTTGACTATTTGTGAGCCACCTATTTGTCCTTTTATTTGAAACGGTTCTGTCCAATTAATTTTGGGAGCCGCCTCAACAGCTGAATTTCTACTTACTGTATGTTTTTTCATTTCATCACCCTGCCAACTGCTAACCCTCCTATGCTCCAGGCTTGAAATTTCTCGGCCCAGTAAGCACTGCACCCTACAGACAGTCACTTGAGTAGTTTTTGGTCAGGATGTTGATTGATAGGTCAAAACCACAGAGTCACACAGCTGAGCTATGCACTGTCGAGTGTATTTGGTTTGACCCTGATCCTCTAGCCATTGGCATGTCCCTGTATTTATTTGAGTGCACTGTACAAAGTCAATGGGTTGGGACATGTTACATACAATTTTAGAGTGTTCTTGATTGGTTTTGGCTTCTGACCTCCCTATCACAGCCATGCTTGCCAGTATGTATTTTGAGTGCACTGCAACAAAGTCAATGGGTTGGGAGTTAACATATTGCCTAAATTTTGGAGTGTCTTTACTTGACCTCCCTATCGTTGTTACTAGCCACATGTGCTTGCATTGCATTTTAAGTGCACTGCACAAAGTCAATGTGGTTGGGAGTTACATACAAATTCTTGAGCGTCTTGGGTTTGACCTCCTATCACAGCCACATGTGTTTGCATGGTATTTGAGTGCACTGCACAAAGTCAAAGTCACGGTTAAGAGACATACAAATTTTGAGTGTTTTGATTGGTTAAACCTATAGAGGGTTAACAGAGAAAGGCATCGCTTAATCTTGGTCCGGCCATTATTAAGCCTGTGCAAGTAATTGAGTGACGTAACAACACAAATCCATGGTGAACGCATCATCGCCATTTCCTGAAGCCCTTTTCTTGTTACACCTCTGTGAAATACATGAGGTTAAAAAACAAATTCTTCCATGCTGTAGCAGTAATGTGTAAAATTTGCTTACCGTAAACATACGCTATGAAATTGGGGCCCTGTCCTGAGAAGGTTTATGAAATACATGTAGTTTTCTTTTTAAAAATAGAAGTAGTAATGTTTGTGTGTAAACATATACAGCCAAATTATGTGCAGTAACTGTAGCAGATACAGCATGGCCATGTATATGGCACATTAAAACAAGCTGTCAAAAGCGGGTTGTTATTATATCTGAAATTACATGTTAAGTTATGCATGCAACTTATTGAGAAGGCATCAATTTATTTGCCTGTAAGATCTGCTCAAATATAAGGTTATTATTGCTTAAGAAAGAGGTTGAAGATGCTCACTAAATTTGAGATCAATAAAGGCTGATTTTCCTAAATCACAGAAGGAGCCCGGCAAGATAGTAGAGATTTGTCTGGCCTCCAGAAGACTACATCATTTATACGGCGATGAGAGTGAGAAGATAGCAAGTTTCAGCCAGTTCAGTCTCCTCACATCATCACTTACACTCCCCTAGGAATAATGTGAAGCTGGAAAGGCTACATGGAGTGACACAGAGGTATGGCCAGTGAAGAATAAATATGTGGAGAGCAATGAGTATGTTGGCTGGCTGGTTGGCTAATGGCTTGGCTGGCTGGTTGGCATGGATTGGCTGGCTGACTGGTTGGCTGACTTGCCCTTTGATGTTTTCTTGGCTTCATGTTGATTGTTAATTTCGCTGGCTGGCCTAACTGATTGGTTCACTGGCCTTGCGGCCCGTTGCTGATTTTGAACCCGCTGGCTGATTGAATTGGCTGGCTTTACCTGGGGTTCACTTCAGCAGCAGCAGATATTGGTGGGCACCCTTGCTGGCCCTTATGCGGCTTGCTGGTTGAGCGACTGGCCAGCCAGCGTTGGACTGGCTGGCTGGTTGGGGCCTTCATTACAGCACACGGCAGGCCCCTTGCTGGCCTTTATGGGCTTTGCTGGCCATATGGCTTGCTGGTTGGTTGACTGGCCAGCCAGTTGACTGGCTGGTTCATTATCAAGGCAGCACATGCAGGCAGCTTTGCTTGGCTTTTGGTGACATCGTGTTGAAGGGCCCAACTGATGACAACAGGGGAGTTTGCAGTTAGCGCACAGCACAGATGATGCTTGGTGGACGGCGGCTGGCTGGTTGCCGACTTGTCTTCACCGGCAGTAGCATGCGGTACACGCGGCGTTTCGCCTTACTATGGCCTGGCTACGGTCCGGTTGGCTGACTGGCTGGCCGCTGGTTGACTGGCTGGGCTCAACTGACCGGCTGACCAGCTGGCTGACTGACTGACCGGCTGGACTAGCTGGCTGACCGACTGGACTCAGCTGATCATTATGTTGACTGACTGACTGACTGGCTGGCATTGGTCATGGCTGGCTGTCTATTGGCTGGCTGGTCTGGCTGGCTGGTCGGCCGGTCAGTCGCCTCGCCGGCAGCTTCATTGCGCAGGCGACTTGCTTGCTGGATGACGTGTCCGGGCTGGTCTGGGTTAATGCTGAAGTACTATTTGCATGATGTGGTTATTTAAAGTTGACGATAGCTGACGAGAAGATAAAATGAAGGTAGGCATGTGTAAGAATGCATAATTGCGGCATGTAAATCATGAAAGATTCAAAACCTCACTATCTGTCAAATATGAGCCAACCTCAAACATATTAGGGTTTATGCAGTATAGGTTTAGAAAACTCTTAAATCCAGCACGATAAAAACTGAATAATTTCAAAAGAGATATGTTCTCATGTACTATGTTAATATTTAGACCAATACCAGACCAATGAATCAAATTCCTCATGCTTTTACTTAATTCTCAATAACACCTCTCTTCTAATTGGTTTCCCTGCAGTCTTAATATGGAGCCCCTGACAAGCATAGATCTGTTCAAGGAGAGGGGCCACAGCTCCTGCTTCTTTGTCTTCCAAGTCTTCTGTGTTGGCCTCTGGTGTCTGGGATGAGTACCTGGTAATACAGGTGAGTTCCCTTTCACTACAAACTTGTTTTGTTGACCCATCATCGATACATAATAATAAAAAATAATGGACACCCTTATATTGCGCTGGTATCACGCAAGTTTGACGCCATGGCAAGCATGAACATGCCACCACTCTGCGTCATCGGGGCCAGTTGTACTATCATTCAGAACCATTCAATCTCCCTTTGTGGGAGGCGGTATGCTATGCCCATGTTGCCAAATGTAGCGCAACAATGCTTAATGTTAAACACACCACTCATCTCTGCCCTCAACAGATGTCCCCATTTATACCTCCCCAAAAGGAAGAGAAGCAATATAAGGTTAATGTCTTGTTTTGGGAAACAACCGACCATGGCTCGCAGCTAGATTCGAACTCTGGCTATATCTGGACGGCACTCAGCCACATGTTACAGAACACAAATCCAATGCACTAAACCATGGCACTTCTTTGTGCCCATTCAGCTTACATCGTGAGGCCACTTCGATCCCACTAAATTTCCAATATGTTCTTTTCACCAACCTTTAAAGCATATAAGCCACTGTTGTCCTTTTCCCAAGCAATCTTACAAAATCAACTGAGTGCTGACCTATGACACTGTGTCAAATAAGACCATTCTTCAGATTGGCGCACACTATCACACACTTGAAGGGCCATTTCACAAAACCACAGTCTTTAGTGGTTTTGTATAGGGTGTGTTTACAGGCTCAAACACATGGTCAGGGTTTACAGCTGGTTGTGTAGCTGGTTGTTTGAAACAGTCAGTATGGCCTGCAATGATATCAATGGGGAGACCACTTTTGCACCCTGCAATCTCAGTGGTGTGACAGCACACAGAAGGGTGAACCATATGAGGCCACTCGGGCAACATGTACTGAATCAAGATAGCTTGGAGTGGCCTGAATGGGTGGCCTGAGGTCAAAAAATTGGCAATTGATTGATCAGGAGGGTTAAAAGACAGATGATGACGATCGAAGCGACTCAAACCTTTACAATTAAACCTCACAACATGTGGTTGTCCTTGGTAGGCGTGTAGTATCTTTACTCTGTTCATGCTATGGGTTTTACATTTCAGCCACATTGGTACAACAACAACTGAGGAATCTGCAGAGATCAGGAAAAATGGGAAATAAACCATTTTATCCAGGTTAGTTCAAGAGTGACACGCATATTTTAATAAATTCAACACAAAGGAATATTTCCTAAACAAATATGTGACCCGGCTTCATGGGTAAAACCCCGAAACTTCCTCGCGTAAGATTTACCATAATGCAATAATACAGCTATGAAAGGTCAAAACTGGGACCCTTAGGGACCAGTTTTCATGTCACCACATAGAGTATTTTCTAGAGTTTGATGAGTGAAAAGAAAATCCTGAAACGTTGTTGGGGAATATTGTTAATTTCTCAACGATAAATGTGAGGTCACTTTTAAAAAATTGGGTCTCAAGTTTAGGGTTTTTTGCACAGAGTCAGTCACATATTTCGTGTGATAAAGCTGAAAATTTCCTATTGTTTTCACTGGATGGTGTGTTATTACTAACTTTCATACAATAATTATGGTTTTTCATCAATGTTAACTGTTTTGATTTTATCCAATGTTTGCTAAGTTTTAAGTGTAATTCCTTCCACCATATATGTATATAATGTTTAAAATTATTATTGTCATCAGTTTTTTAGTGTAAAACTTGTAGTTTTGCAGAAGGGTGAAGAGGATAAGCAAGACCATCATAATTGGATTATGTGACACCATGTGAAATTTCTCATGTTTTTTCTTAAAAGAAAATTAATCATATAATTAATTACCTTATATTCTAATCAGGTTTTACCGAATCGTAAGTGGCGTTCCATCGCTTATGAAAGTAAACGAAATTGATTCCTCGGTGACATCTGTTCCATTGGGCGCTCACAAGAACGAGAATCCGTACCTATGTATAAAGGTCTCTCCCAAGAGGACAGTGTATTGTTGATGAAATGGATGTTTACTGGAGAAGCCGTTCCTCAGATGGGGAAGGTGAAAGTACCGCTTATCAGGAGAATCAGAATGAGGCCTTGCGTCCAATGTAGTCTGGTTCAAAAAGCTCCTTCAGCACAATTATTTGCCGAAGGCACCTTCTCAAAAACTATTCCGGGATAACTTGCAGGAGATTTCCTGCAGTTGATTTTTTCACCCGTAAAGTATCCCCCAAGCAGTCTGCAAATTCATTATGATAAGTTTGCAGGAAAGTGCGCATTGAAACCAGACCGCAAGTTTGTTTTATTATGAAAGACCCAAACCACAGACATTGAGATTGAAATACTTCACTGGAGGCCAGCGGCGTGTAAGTGTCCCTGCTTGGAGGATTTATGTGTTCTGATCACCCGTTTAGTGATTGTGCTGTTACATTATTGCCGTAAGAACATTTCATTCTTAAAAATCTTCACTAAAATTGAAGATTTCGATCCATTACTTTTTATTTAAAAGTAAACCTATGTGTTCTATGTTGCTAAAGGTCTGGTTCTTTCATTGACAACCAAGGCAAGACCACAGATTGTCCCTTGATCAATACTCCCACAAAACAAACCAGGGTACATGTTGGCCACTTTTGGCGCAAACATTGCCTGGCTTCCTCAAAAACCGCAAAGGCGTTGTGAGATCCATCAGTTACCAAACCGCAGACTGCGTTTGAATTGTGAATAGGCCAATGTTGAGTCAGATAACTAAGATGTAATTGTACAGAAGAATTTAAGCATTATTCGGTTTGGCTTATGGTGCAATGCCATGTGGGTAATATCTCAATCATCGCAGCACATACGTTGGTTATGATAAGAACATGCTTATTGTTCTTTCTCACGCTACGCACTCGGCCCACTCTAAAGTACAGCAAGAACTGCAGAAAGGTCATTCTTCAAGCACACTCGAAAGCAGTGAAAAGGCACTAACAGTGGGGCAAAAATTTAAATCAATTTTGCCCTACTTCTCAGTCACCGCCAGCAATCTCCTAAAATGTAGAGAAGGCTAATAAAGTTCTTTATCAGAACCAACAATCTGATCTCTATTAACTGTATAGTTAACCCTCCCTAATCTAGTTGCACTTTATTTGGAAGTTGCTATACAGAGGTCAAAACCAGTCAACTGCCCGTTGTTTTGACTGTTGGACCCACATGCACACACAGGGACATTTTCTTTGACTGGTTTTCACTGTCATTTCTGACCAATTGAACAATACCAGACAATGCTTTTAACAGTCAAAAATGGTTGACCTTATTTTGGACCTTGTAACAAATGTACTTTTACTATATGTAAGTGTTTGATAATGTTCGGACTTTTAAGTGCAACTAGATATGATTTTGACTGTTTTTGAACCTTTAGTAGTAGGAGGTTATGAGCACCATACGGTGTTACCGCAAGCAACTCTAAATCCCTCGAATCCAGATACTCCACCAATCAAAGCCCCAAAATCTTTTAGATTTAAGATTCTTTTTCTTTTGCTTCCATTTTGAAGGAATCTTGTTGAGACAACTTGATAGTGGGTTAACATCCTTGGGACATGCAGTGACAGATAGTAAGTTGTATGTCATCTTTGGTGGAATGGCACATGTTGTACAACACCTCACCACCCGGGCAAGTCGAATTCAGTGGACTCAAAAGGCAAGTCTAATTTGTTCATCAACAGAAAGAATCAAATAGTTCATAACCCCAGTACCCATGGCATAATGCGAATATAGGATTTAGGGAGTTTTTCTTAGTCTCCCAATTATAGCGCTGAAACTTTAGTGGCAAGTACCTCTACGCGTCAAGACCAGTCAACTGCCCACGTTTGATCATGTTGACCCCAAATGTGCACACAGGGAAGCATATTCTGACTGGTTTTCTACTGTCACTTATTGAATTCCAATTCTTGAACAATACCAGACAATGCTTACCAATCAAAAACAGTCAACTTATTTTTTGACCTTGTAAATGTACTTTTCATTATATGATAAGGTTTTGACAGTGTTTGACTTTAATTGCACTGGACATAGGCCTTTTGGCAAGTGATATCGAAATATTTTGACTGATTTTTGACGCTTTGCAGGTTACAGGAAGGGGTTTAAACCCTACTTATGGACGTGATTTATGACAGCAGTTTGTGTTTCATTAAACGTATTTGTTCCTTATGTTGCAAAAACACTATTTTTGTATTCTTGTTTGTTGTGACATTAAGAATATCTCTTTACAAGAATGATGTGCATTTATCTAACCTGCTCTCTTCTTTAAAGTCCTCAAATTTATCATTTTTGTTCCTGGTAGATATGTTTTTTAACCCTAACCACCTTGTTGATAAATTTGAAATGTCTCTGCAAATGAAGATTGTTACTCCTTCAATCTCAGAAGTTAAATATTCATTACGCTGATCAGGAGCCTAACTGTGAGTAACATTGTAACTTCTGTGATTAAAAAAGCGCAGGTGCTAGATTAATGCTTTTACTAGACATGTAAAGAACTATTTGAATGAGAGATTCCATAAAACACTAATTGTTCTGCTTTCCTCATACAATGTGTCATTTTGACTATTGTTGTTCATCCTGGTTTCTGCATTGTCGTGGTAAAATTGAAAAAAGGCTGCGCAAAACAAATTAGTCCGGGTTTATTTTAAACATGGGATTCTAGATCACATATTGGTCAAACAGGAATTGAATAAGCTTGGCATGTTAAGCGTTGCCAATGATCGTGGGTCACACAACCTCCAAGTTAACCATGTTTTTGCCAATTTTCATGAAATGGTACCAGATCACTTCTGTCAAAAATTTAGGAAGGTTTCAGATATGTGATAATGGTTCTCCACCAGGGGTAGTTCCATCAATTTTGTTGTTCCATGAACAAAGTGGCCTGAGGCAACACTCTTTTTATACTGGAATTCATGAATGGAATTTACTTCCTATAATAGCATCAAATGTCTCCAACAATCACATCACCCATTTGGGTAAGTGGCAGTGAAAACAATCTCTTCTGTTTCAAATTTTGTACCCAAAATCTAGAAAAATCTAAAAATTGCCTATTTTTTAATCGCTATTTTAATCAATTATTCTTCTATTTTTCTGTACATTTTTATTTGTTTTTTTTGTATTAAATATTTGCCTGTGTGTTTTATGACCCCCGATGAAAATAAGTCGCGGTCGTATATATACAGCGCTTTTTAAGCTATCCTCGGCTTTGGTAATTTGTTTATTTATATGTGATTCTTTGCATTGTTGTTTTTCATTGCCATTAAATAAAAGGTAAAGTAAAGCAGTGCAAACCTCAAATTCATCGGGTGTTAATCAAATATTCATACTTTCAGAAACTGGTACTTTCACCTTCTTTAATAAATGGGATAAACTTAATACCTAAAAGAAGTACATGCTCAGGAAAAAGTTGAATTACTTTAAAGATTCAACGAAAATGCATGGTGTATTTGAAGATAAGTGGGCATGTTTCAAAGTGCACTGGAGGATTTTGAGTGATTCAGGAAGTTGTTAACCAAATCAGAATGACCGTTAGGAGTTAACACCAATCATCAATATTGTAAAATACAATTTATACATTTGATCTTTCCTCAGTGAGCTGTTGTTATAAGAATTAAAAAACAACTTTTATATCAGACTAATCCAGTAGTTATATTTCAGAATATAATTTATACAGAAACCTGCCATAAAAACAGAATTTGATTGTTGTTTTAATATCTCCTATTGTTGACTCCCTCATCTTTTTAAAGCGCATGACAATGGATGCATGTATTATATTCTCCGCACTGGGTTCACATCATATCACAGGCAAGAAATAAACTAGTATAAAAAGAAGAACTTATTAAGTCGGTATTGTAAGATAAGAACTGAACCACTTATTAATGTTATTTACACAGACACTTTTTATGAGTACCAGCATGTTTTCTCCCGGATATTATTGCCTTGAATGCTTCGTTGTTCTACAAACTAAACCCCTCAAAAAAAAGTTCTGCAATTCAAGCTTGAGGGATGATATTCTTTCTTGTTACTGATGTATGAAAAAGAAACTGGTGTCATTGAAAAAGCTTGATTTATTCTCTCTTATAATTATGCAATCATGGAATGCAGTCCTTCTGAATATGCAGTGAAATAAAATCGAAATGTTGCAAAATTCGTTGTTTTCAATAGTTAATTCATCCAAACCCTTAATGACAAAACAATGATGACACAGACAATTTTTTTCTCTCACTCTCCTCTCCTCCTTCTTTATTGGAGAAATGGTTAGCATGTCAAAAGTCAGTAGCGTAGATGACCTTGGCTGCAACCACGACGCCTGACACCTCCTCCTCATGTTAGTTCACCAGCCTTCGCCACACTAAGTTGTGGGATGTGGGCGCCCCACCTTCAACAAGGATCAGCCGGAGTTGTCCAATTGTTTATTTTAGAGATTTCGGCATACGGGCATCTTTAAACATCTTTACAAACGGTCAAATTACTCAGTAAACTGCAGCTTCTACCCCTCACACAAACATTATTGAAGTTGCATCTATTGACATTGGCATGCAAGACATGCACTGTCATCGGGCACCATTCAAACACATTTGCATCTTCTGTTACAAGTGTTGGAGACTTCAAAGCAAGGAAAATAATGCTTTTGCAACATTTTCACTCAGACTTTGCCCTATATTCAGGGAGTACTGCACATTCCATGATTACATAATCTACACGCAAGATGGCACATCACTGTAAAGAGTGGAATAACCGTTTTTCAATGACACCAGCTTCTTTTTTCACACATCAGCTGTAACAAGAAAGATATCATCCTCAAACTTGAATACTGCAGAACTTTTTGAGGGGTTTTATATTCATGTGAAAAGCTTGCTTTTTCATAATTTGTGCATTTCAACTCACAATTTATAAGTAATGTTGCAAACTAAACATAGGGCAGATTTAGGTTGTGTATTATTTTGATTCGTTATGGCTTAGATAAAAAAAATTTATTTATAGCGCTGTTAATGATTGACCTTGATATGACCTTTTGATTCCTGACAGGGTCAGTTTCTTTCTTACGCACCCATCCTGTAATGGAGTTAAGAGAGCAGCAGCCAATACCTGGAGACGCTTTCTATTCTGTTCCTGTCATATTTGCATTGCTGCAGCTTCCTATGTGTGGATTAAAGGTAAGAAACATTCAGTCATAGGTTGGTGAAATTCCCTGCCGGGTGCTATATACACATCGTGGTGAAAGGGCAAAATTAAATCAATTATCTGTCTCAGATATGGGTCACTTAAACCCTTTAATGTCACAATATCAAAATTGTACGCCAAGCTATGCCATCGTCAATAATTCAAATTATGTTTAAGGAAAATTACAAGGCAGTGGTCGAAACCAGCTCAGCTAAACAAAAGCATATTCTAGGGGCATAGTTGATGTAACAAAACCAAATGGTGTGATAATTGCACAAGAGGAAATAGGGTTTTGATGATAACAATCACACAGTAAATTCTGTCTTTTCAAGAGAATATTACAGTTATATAAGATTAGCTGTGCTGCAAAAGATGATAAGCAAAGACTGTTTGCAGTGACACCATGTAGTAAGATTTAGAAGTTTCGATAGAAAAAGGATAAGTAAAGACTGTTTGTGGTGATACTCATGTAGTAAGATTTAAGCTTTGCATGGTGAAAAGGATAAGTGAAGATCTGTCATTGCAGTGACACTCATGTAAGATTTGTAGGCTTCACAGTGTAAAAGGATAAGAAAAGACTGGTGACGTTCATGGTAGTAAGATTTGTAGCTTTGCACTGAAAAGGGGATGGAGCAAAGACTGTTTGCAGACACCATGTAGTAAGATTGGTGAAGCTTTGGCATGGGTGAAAAGATAAGTGAAGACTGCCAGGCATACTGTAGGTAAGATTTTTAGCTTTACACGGTGAAAAGGATAAGTGTAAAGATTGTTTGCAGTGACACCATGTAGTAAGATTGGTAGCTTGGTATATGGTGAAAGGATAAGTAAAGACTGTTTGCAGTGACAATGCATGTAGTAAGATTGCAGCTTTGCATGTACAAGGTAGTGCGATAAGTAAGACTGTTTGGCGGTGACAACTGTAAAAGACGAAGCCTTACATGGTGAAAAGGATAAGGGCAAAGCACTGTTTGCAGTGAATACTCATGTAGTGATTGGCAGCTTTGCATGGTAAAAAGGATAAAGTAAAGACTGTTTGAAGCCAGAAAGTGACACCATGTGCAAGATTTGGTAGCCAGGTATGGTGAAAAGGATAAGAACATCAGTTTTGCGTGTGACAATATGGAAATTTTTGAGTAATAATTGTTCTGATAACCAGGTGGTTACATGCCTTTCAATCAGTATGCCTGACGCTTTCTGGGAGAAGAGAGCATACTGATTGAAATGGTCAAGCGTTTATAACCATAACCGCCTCTCTCTCAGAATCAATTACTCACCTCAAGATTTTTTTACATGGTGTCACTGCAAACAGTCTTTACCTTAATATTACACAATTAGATTTCTTTGCCAGTCAACTATCTAGACAGAAGTAGGCGAAATTAAACGTTAATCAAAAAGTATTAAAGAAAATGAATTCTTCCATTATTGCATCAGCTGAAATTTTGTTACTCAGCTAGAATTTTTTTGTTAATTAGAATTTTGTTACCTGCAGAATTTTATTACCAGCTAGAATTTTGAGTTATCGCTAGAATTTTGTTATCAGCTAGAATTTTGTCATCAGCTTGAATTTTTCACACCAAAAGATATTTCGGCCAAGAAAAAATGTATTGTGTAGTAGCATTTAAATTTCCATGTAGTTTATCACTTCATAGTAGACAAAATTAACAGACCTCCGTAAAAAGTTTTTCTAAAATTTGATATTATCTTATTTTAAGCACGTAACAGATCCCAGAGCAGAAATAAGCACTGTTATTCTTGAGTGCACCTCAATCCTAACGCCTGTAGTACCTCCTGAGCTACCTAAGAACCTCCTCACTACTGCCGCCAACTCATCACTTCTAGCACTGAGCAAACTGGCAAGTCATAGATAATCACCCAACCCAACCTATATCTCGGGAAACCCGCTACATATAGGATTCTAGCCCCATTAATCGTCATCGCCAAGCTAAATGGGGTCGAGGAGGTTAAAGATTTTGTGTCACCAGTAAGCAGGATAAAGGGTTCAAATCCGCCCTCGAGTCACCTGTAGGTAAAACTAAACCATAAGTCATAGATATCATCAACACCCTTTCATCAAACACAACAACAATTTTTCTGAAAGAAACCAACTTTCTTTCTTTTTCCTCTTGCAAAATTTGTGACAAGACCTTGTTTCATGTAAGAGACCGCCTCAAAAAGGTATGCTTTCAGCTGTTACAGGGAAGGTACAATATTGGTAATGTTGGCAAAACTGCTTCTGTGAGTATGCTTACTCTTGAACTCAAGATATACATAAAAGGGAAAGCTATGTGTGTTAAATGCCTAGGAGGAGTTAGGAAGGATCTCAGGGTTATGTGTAAGCAACGGGCCTAGGGAGTTAGGGAAGGATCAGGCTATATGTAAACAAATGGCCTAGGGAGTTAGAAGATATCCATATGTGTGTTAAGCGGGGGTTTGGGTTAGTTAATGACATAGCGTTACAAAAAGATGCATCAGATTTGATTTGTTTTTTCATAATTGAATTCTATACAACAGGTGTGGCATTGTAATACAGAGCCACTTTCAATCCCATTTGTTGGGTAAAGTGGATAAATGTGCTGTTTACAAGATCGGACTCTAACCACATACAAACGGTAGGTATAAGGAACCGCTGGACTCAAGTAAGTTAGAAAGAAAGGGAAATCACCAACCACAAAACCTTGGGACTAAGTCAGAAGATTTGTGCCCAGTGGCCTTCTGAACAAGTAATTTTTACACTCTTGAAGTATTTTTGATAGTTCACAAACTTCATGCCTCAAACATTAATATTCCATGTGTCAAGCTTGCAACAATATTTCTCACAACATGAAGAAGAAGTACTTTAGTTGGTAATGTTGGGAAACTGCTTATTGGAGCATATGCTTACTCTGCTAAATAAAGATATCAATTATTGAGTAACTCATGTAAAGTTTTATATATTATGTTGTGTCTGTAATGAGATGACAAAACGCATTCAGATTTATGTAAAGTTTAATCAATGTGGTATGTAAGAAACCAACTTCTTCCAATAAAACTTGTTGGTACCCTTTATTTACCTTTTTCTCTCAAAAATTCAAATTTATTTCTAGGAAGATTGATACCATCAACAGTTTTCACCCAAGTTCATATTAAAACTGACAATTCTATACTCATTTTTAACCCCTAACCATGCTTAGTTTGCAATCTCTTTACTACCCTGTTGAATGCGAAAACACAGTGCGTCAATGATCGAGAGTTGTTAAGCAAATAAAGGCATCCATGGGTAAGGATCTTTGTTGCACCAGTAAGCAGTGAAGGGGGTTCTATTAAATTGGACCTGTTTTTTCGCTACACAGTGTTGTTCAGAAACAAATATAACAAGGGGACCTTTTGTTGCAGGATTGAGCAGGGTAGCGTTGAAGACACAACACAGACTATTTTATACAAAGACAGTCAGTGCGTTGAATGCAACAAGATACAACAGATTGAGTCATCAGGGTACTGGCTGCTGAATGCATCAACGCCCATCGGAATTTTATAACTACAGTTGCATCCTGTTGCATTTAGTATGGTTAGGTTTATTGAGACACCAAAGAACGAGTATATACAAAGGCCAAATGGGCCCTTTGATTTTACCGTGATATTGCCTTTAAACTGCTCCCTAACCCAACATCACGTGGGTCTCTTTTCCCAGGATGGTTCCAAAATCTGTCTGATTGACTGATTCCCATTCACTGAGACACATCAGGTACCTAGCCACATGTCATTCATTGGCACAGTTGATGACGTGACCTAGTAGGTGACCCCTTGAGAAGGCAACTCATTGTTGTAGACTGACACGCAATAAAGGTTAGATAATGCTTGAATTTGATGCAGGTTCATTAGGCTTGGTGGTCTCAAGTACCTGGTTCTCCACCCGATTCTTAAATTGAGAATCGAACCGCAGAAGTCTCCAATTTTTTAAAGAATCCAGTACCGCAACCGAGACCCCTTCAATAGCCCGGACCCCAGAGTCTGCTGGCAGCTGGCTCTGTAAATACCTGACACCCTGAGGACCAACTCGCAGCCCAATTGAAGCAACCAGTTATCTTGAGTTCCAACTCTAGAGCCGAGCCACCGGCTCCAGTCAAATACCCGATTCTCTTTGATGAGCTTAACGACAAAATGTAACCTAGATTGCATGAACTTATTCATATGCAAATTGCTGTATTGTTCATTCGACTGTGGTAGGAGCAGATACCTTTAAAAACACTTCTCCACATCTGTCAAGCTACCCATTGACTCTTTGAAAATCTTTAAACCTCCATTATAGCTGCACTTTAGTGGGAAGTAGAATATGACAGAGAGTCAAAAGTCCAGTCAACTGCCTGTTTTTGACTGCTGGACCCAAATAAAACACAGGCATTTTTTGACTGGTTTTTTTACATTTTGACTCAATCTTGAATAATATCAGGATAATCGCTTTACTAGTCAAAACGGTCAACTCATTTTTGACCTGTAAATGTACTCTACTACACGTGTAAGGGTTTGCTAGTGTTTACTCTTTATGCACTAGATATGCCTTTGGCAAGTATATCAACATTTTGACTGATTTGACCCTGTAGTAGTAGGAGGGTTATATTTTTGTAAAGTGCTTTTAGATTCTGAATTGTCGCCATGTAAATGTGAACTATATTTTATTATTATTTGTGTAACTCCTCCCAGGTGATGGTGTACACCTCAGACGATCTCCAGAGCCAGCCCCTCGAAGATAGCCCAACCATACTCACTTGCTAGTGCCTTTGAAGAGAATGGCCTGTATTGGTGTTCATGGCAGCGTGAAGCGGTTCATTATGTCTACAGAGGTAGTTACATAGCTGGCAAAAGGCGAGCACCAGAGACACTCAGATTCTATGGTAAGTTTCGGTAGCGTAGGATGACTCAGGTTTGCATAGAGTGGATAGATGTTAGTTGAGTTCCCTTCGGTACACCATGTGGATATCTTTTTCTGAGAGATGGTGTTCTGAGAAGAGTTTCCAAGAACCCTCCTCTCAACGTTAATTAGTCTGACTTCAGCCGCCATCGAAGACGTAACAAACTGCCCTCTCTTTCCTCAGAGCCATCACTTCTTCCAAAGAAGCCTCGTAGTATTTTCACAATAGATGGGTTCACTTGGATGTCACTACAAAGCAGCATTGTTACGCATGGTCAAAAATTATTCAGCATATCCACTTGCAAAAAAAAAATGTCGCACGTTTCTGGCTCAGCATATCTGCCTCGGACCAGCGCTGGCCAGCATTTTTAGTTTTCTTTGTGTTTTTTGCTATGAACGCTAAACAATTGCAGCCAAATGGTTGCATCGATTGAATTCTCTGCTGCACTGTGTTTTAAATTATTTTTAAAAACGCTGTGTTCGACGCGAAAGGCCCACATCAGTGCTGAAACAATCTCTAGTGTATATTACCGTGAAGGACAAATCTGAGTATTTGACACATCGCACATAACCCTAGATCTGGAGTACACATGCATCGTGATAACCCTAGATCTTGTAGTATTTGACATCGCGGACAAACCCTAGATCTGAGTACGGATATAGCGGTGACAAATCCTCGGATCTTAAAGAGCTTGACACATCGCGTGATAACCCTAGATCTGAGTATTTGATACATCGCGACAACCCTGTGATCTTAGTATTTGACATACCGCAAGACGTATTTGACATCGTCGACAACTCTTTAGATCTTAGCATTTTGACACATCGCGGATGTACCCCAGATCTGAGACGACACATTGTGCCCAAACCCTAGATCTGGAGTATTTGATACATCGCGTGACAACCCCAGATTCTTAGTATTTGCACATCGGATAAACTTAGAGCGAGTTTAGTATTTGACAGCCATCGTGACAACCCCAGATCTTAGTAGTATTTGACACATTTGAGAACTCAGATTTAGTATTTTACATCATGGCGATAACCTTTAGATCTTAGTATTTGACATTACGGTGATAACCCTAGATCTGAGTAGTTTGACATTAAAGCCCAACCTAGAGTTTAAGGTGCTTTGACATCGCGGACAACCCTAGATCTTAGTATTTGACACATCGTGACAACCCTAGATTCTGAGTATTTGACACATTGTGCCAACCTCTAGAGCTTTATAATTTGACACATCGCGACAACCCTGCAGATCTTAGTATTTTGACATAATCGTGACAACCCCAGAGATCTTAGTATTTGACACATCGTGACAACCCCAGAGCAGTATTTGACATTAACGTGACAACCCCAGATCTTAGCATTGACACATAGACAACCCCTAGATTCGAGTATTTGACACATCGTGTACAACCCCAATCTGAGTATTGACACATCGTGACAAACCCCAGATCTTGTAGTATTTGACATCGCACAACTCCTAGATCTGAGTATTTGACACACGGTGACAAACTCCAGATCTTAGTATTTTATCACATCATGACAAACCCCTGATCTGAGTATTTGACATCGCGTGACAACCTTAGATCTTAGTATTTGATACATCATGGACAACCTTAGATCTTAGTATTTGATATTATCGCGTGACAACCTCGTGATCTGAGGATATTTTGACACATTGTTGCCAACCTCAGATCTGGAGTATTTGACACATCGTGATAACCCTAGATCTTAGTATTTGACACATCGTGACAAACTCCTAGAGCTATAGTATTTGACACGTGGACAACCCAGGATCTTTAGTGATTTGACACATCAGTGACAACCCCAGATCTTAGACGGACACATCGCGGACAACCCCAGATCTTTATTACGACACATCACACAATCCTCCAGATCTTAGTATCAGTTGACATCACGGTCAAACCTTTTAGATCTTAGTATTTTGACACATGGTGACAACCCAGATCTGAGTATTTGACACATTGTGCCAACCCCAGAGGTTTAGTATTTGATACATCAGTGACAACCCTAGATCTTAGTATTTACAATATCAGGACAACCCCAGATCTGAGTATTTGACACATTGTGCCAACCCCTAGAGCTTAGACGATTGATCGTGACAAACTCCCTAGATCTTTAGTATTTGACATAATCGTGACAACCCCAGATCTTAGTGTATTTGACACATCGTGACAAACCCCAGATATTAGTATTTGACACATCAGTGACAACCCCAGACCTTAAGTATTTTGACACATTGTGTCAAATCCTAGATCTGAGCATTTTGATACATCGCAGACAACTCCTAGATTCTGAGTATTTGAATACACATCGTGACAACCCTAGATCTGGAGTATTTGACACATCGTGACAACCCTTAGATCTTTAGTATTTGACATTATGTGACAACCTCTAGATCTGAGTATATGAGCATATTGTGACCCATTGTGCCAACCTCTAGATCTTAGTATTTGACACATCGCGACAACCCTAGATCTTAGTATTTGACACATCGTGACAAACCCTAGAGCTTAGTATTTGACACATCGTGACAACCCTGATCTGACTATATGTTACATCGTGACAACCCTAGATCTTAAATATTGATATTTGACATCATCAGAATACCCTAGATCTTAGTATTTGACACATCGCGGCATCTGGGTTGTCACCAGACCAAAATTTGAGTGCCGGCTAATTTTATCGGTCATGACAGGAGCGTGAGTGAGCGGAGTTTAACGGAGCGCAGCTCCTCACGGCCGGGGTCCAGGTCCCCTGAAGGGCCCCCAGGCGTCCGGTGCGTCCGGGCAACGCCAAGAGGGTCGGTGGGCCGAGGCGGCCTCAAGCTCCTTGGGTTTTAGCTTTTATATCGGATTTGAGGGCTCACCACATAATTTGTTGTATAATAGTATGATGATGGTCATACTATTATAATAAGAATTTATGATGTGAAGGAGTGCCCTCCAATGCACTGACAACAATGTTGGCTCAGAAAACTGAAAACTTGTATGTATATCACCAGGTGTCCACATTTCGCTATTAAACTTAGATGCCAGCTTCTGTTTTTTTGATGAGGTGGTACATTTGAGATAACCGGGGCCAGGCATAGCAGCTCCCGAGTTTTATCAAACCCAGTGGCCGAAGACTCTGTAGCGTGATCAGTTCCCGGTCAGTTGTACTCAACATCGAAGATGTGGTCGCAGGAAGAATGTCTCAATATGCCGGTTTCTCGCTTGACCCGGCTGCCGTATATCATCGCGTCCTTGCGTTTAGTGGGTCAAAGAGAAAAGCTGGTGATACTTTCATGAAAAGGACATAATTATTTTGATCAAACACTCTCCAAAAACGCCTCACAAAACTTTTTTTCATGAATGGGCTGAGGGACGACGTGAATACCTTTCCTTTGTTGAGTGACATCGGGAAAGCTAGACGCGCTTATCAAGTCACGCTTTATCCAACCTGAAATTTACTAGCACGACACGTTTTGCCAAGCACGCTTCGCATCATTTTGCACGCCGGTAGAGACTAGTGGCATTAGCTCCATCGTGCAGGCAAGCAAACAACCAATCAGTGAATGGGGAATTCCCAGGTCTTTTCCCTGACGCCATAATAAATGCTAATTAGTGTATTTGTTTGTACACGCCAAGCAAAACTGAGATTTATTTTATAATATCGTACGATGTTTTTTAATTGGATCTATAGACCCAGCCCCAAAACAATGGGCAAACAAATAGTCGAAGAATACGTGAACTTTAAAACTTTTATTACTGTTTAATGAAATATTCACACATTTTTTGTGCCGGGTCGGTAAGACATCAATTATGCTTGGTCGCTGGCTGACAGAGGAGTGTCACAGTTAGACCGAAGCTTGACCGGCCATGAAATACAACCCCTGATCGTGACAACCCTAGATTTTAGTATTTCCACACACACGTGACAACCCCAGAGATCTTAGTATTTGACACATGGTGACAACTCTAGATCTTAGTATTTGACACATGGTGACAACCCCAGATCTTAGTATTTGACACATCGTGATAACCCTAGATCTGAGTATTTTTACATCGTGACAAAACCCTAGATTCGAGTATTTGACACATGAGTACAACCCTAGAGTTTAGTATTTGACACATCGTGACAAACTCCTAGATCTTATAGTATTTATACATCGTGACAACCCTCAGGAGCTTAGTATTCTGACACATCGTGACAACTCCTAGAGAGCTTAGTAGCATTTGATACATCGCGTGACAACCCCTAGATCTTAGTATTTTATACATGGTGACAACCTTTGTAGATCTTAGTATTTGGACAACATGGTGACAACCTAGATCTTGAGAGTATTTCGACACATCGTGGACAACCCTAGATCTGGAGTATTTGACACATCGTGACAACCCTAGATCTTAGTATTTGACACCATGGTGACAACCTCAGATCTTTAGTATTTGGACACATGGTGACAACCCTAGATTTTAGTATTTGACATATCGTGATAACCCTGATCTCAGGCTTGACACATCGTGACAACCCTAGAGCTTAGTATCTGACATCGTAGACAACCCTAGAGCTAGTATTTGACACATCGTGACAACCCTAGATCTCATACACCCATAAACAGTGGTTGTTTTAAGACTTGTATTTAAGCATTGGTAGATTAACAAATTGGATTTGACACCTCATTTATCCTTTTTTTTGTTTTTATTTTATAACATACCACCTCTTGAATCCTTCCAGTTTTCCACTGTGCCTGATGACGTGATGAGGTTCACCTCAGATGTCAAGACTTGAGCAAGAGTCTTAGCCCTTGGCTACAGGCAGTGGAAAGCTGCTCTCACTGTTAGGTGGAATTATTTCAAATCTTTTCATCTGTCGTAGTGCCATGGTCGATGTTTAGTGCATCGGATTTGTGTTCTGATGGCTGAGTCTTTCAGAATGTGGGTTCGAATCCCGACTGCAACTGTGGTACTTGAAACCCTGAGCAAGACATTTTAGCATAATTGCTTCTCTCACCCAGGAGTAAATGTAAATTTGTGAGGGCAGAGTTATTGTCAGGCTTGATTAGCCCCATATGTTTTCTAAATGGCAGCAATTGAGCTGCATAATTCTGGTGGTTTTGAGATGGTTTCAGTGAATGATTTATGAGCCTGATGAGCAGGGGTAATAATGTAATGCTTGGAGCCATCTGTGCTCATGGATACGCATGCGCTATATAAGTCTACATTATTATTATTATTATTATCAGTTGAAGCTACATTTAACATGCCTTTCTTTTTCTAGTTTGTGCCAAAATTCTAAATTAGTTTGCTGGTACAGCTTCAGTACTAATCAGGAGGTCGCTGGTTCAAGTCTTGCTTCAGTAAATGTTTCTTTTCAAAATGTTAATTTAAAGTATGTTATTTGAATGTTTGATGTGATGAAGTTGAGTTTTTATTGCAATGATTAAACTGTTCAATCAGTATATTATACACGTGTTTTTCAGGTTTTTTCTTGTTACAATTTCCTTTAGTTCTTGTCCTCTATTTCTTCCTTTTTCTTCCTGCCTCAGAAAAGAGGAAAGATGTGTAAATTTAACCCACAGAAGTAAAATAGTTATAGAGCTTTTATCACTTGATATCAATGGATGTTTGCCCTACATCTTGAAGCACTGTGTACTCGGTGCTTTCCGGCGTCTGCACTCTAAGCAGAAGGTCCCGTCCAGGTTACGTCATGTCGTCCTGTGTAGTTTGTTTCCCCACAGACACTCGTGCCACTGAGGAGGCAAGTCTTCCTAGATAGATCAGTGTAAGGCAAAACAAAATCAATTGTCTTTTTTTTTCCCAGATACGTGATATGCAACTGTGATGAGGCTGGAATCGCAACCCCACCCTTTGCTGGTTTTGCTATCATCTCCTGTCCACTCAAGTTTGACTCTAAGGCTGTCATTAAGGAGATACAGCATGCTTCACATCATGTAAGTTATAAACCTGACATCTTGGTAATTAATACAGGAAATTTTAAATTTTGTACCTGTAGATATAAACCCCAGGACTTCTCATGGAAGTATAAACTGGAGGTTTGATGAGGGTAGCACTACATGTATAATTGATTTAGACTGGTTCGGAATATTGCAGATGTAGCGCCAACTGTGGATTTGATCTAGTTGTTCCAATCGGCACCAATGGGACTCGGAAAAAAGATTGCTCATTATATCGGTGTTATCTATTTTGTTTTGACATGAGTTGTTTTCTGTCGCGGTTCGCTTTAATCTAGTTGGTTTTGTGTGATGTAGTTCATTGTTTACATCCAGCTATGTTCAATATTTAATAGGCGTGTCGAGAGTGCTGTCTCATTTTCTCTATGGGAAGCCATCCAAGTTCTTTTGATCATTGACACTTGCTTGAGCCTTTGTAATTGCCCATAACGTCCGCCCGCCGCCTCTGTAATTTTTCTAGATGGTCCATTGTTTTCTTAGTACCAGGGTGCCATGCTGCTGAAGGCATACCGGAGGTGTGGCTTGACCAGTGTTTTGTAAGCAGTTTCTCTTTCACTGACTTAAGTAGTAGAGTTGAAGTTTCATTGATGAAGTTCAGGACTCTGGTAGTTTTCCCCTGCCGCATATGGTGTTTGTTTATCCATTTAAGATTATGTTGGGATGCGTGATACCAAGGTACAGCGGTTTCATTTGTGCTTTGTCGTAGTGGAGGAAAAAAGCCCAGCCGTGAACTGCTTCTGCTCATAAACTGAAATCATCAATAGTACAGAATGTTAGTGACATTTGGTGCGTCAATCAGGGTTAGTTTTAACCATCCCTTTGAAATATTTATGTGCTATCATTTTTAAATAAATTAGTGAAATACTGTCCAAAAAAATTTACCCTTTTATCCACATTAGAAATTAAACATGTTAACTGAATGTATTTTCAATATTTTTGTTAATGACACAATGAAATAAGTTAAACTTCTACAGGTTATTTTCCACATATATCTTGATTCTTATAAAGTATGGATGCATTTACAGGCATTGGTTGGTTTCGTACATATCTTCTTTGATTCTATAGTGAAGTGATGTACTGCATTTACAGACATTTGGGTTTGGTTTCTGCAATATCTCTTGATTCTCATAAAGCATGGACGATTTACAGACATTGGTTGGTTTCTGCACATATTCTTGATTTTACAAAGTATGGATGCATTTACAGACATTATTAATTGCACATCTCTTTGATTGCAAAGTATGGATGCATTTACAGACATTGGGTTTGGGTTTTCTACATATCTCTTGATTCTCACAGTATGGATGCATTTACAGACATTGGGTTTGGGTTTTTCTACATATCTCTTGATTTTTACAAAAGCATGGAAGCATTTACAGACATTGGTTTGGTTTCGCAATATATCTTGATTTTACAAAGTATGGATGCATTTACAGACATTTGGGTTGGTTTTGTACACATCTCTTTGATTCTTATAAAGTATGGATGCATTTACAGACATTGGTTTGGGTTTCTGTACATATCTCTTGATTCTGTTAAAGTATGGATGCATTTACAGACATTATTGGTTTTGTACATATCTCTGGATTCTCATGCGCATGGATGTACTTATGTTTCGTTGGTTTCTGTACATATCTCTTGATTTCATAAAGTATGGATGCATTTACAGGCATTGCTGGTTTCTTGCAATATATCTCTTGATTCTTATAAAGTATGGATGCATTTACAGACATTGGTTGGTTTCTGTACATATCTCTTGATTCTTTATAAAGTATGGATGCATTTATATAGACATTGTTGGTTTCTCTGTAATAATATCTCGATTTTTACAAAGTATGGATGCATTTATATATTGGTTGGTTTCTGTAATACATATCTGATTCTGCAGTGCGGATGCATTTACACACATTGTTTGTTTCTTGTACATATCTCTTGGATTCTTATAAAGCACCTACGCATTTACAGACATTGCTGGGTTTCTGTACATATCTCTTGATTCTTACAAAGCATGGATGCACTTACACACATTGGTTGGTTTCGTGTACACTTCTTGATTCTCCACAGTATGGATGCATTTACACATTGGTTGGTTTCTGTACATATCTCTGGATTCTTACAAAGTATGGATTGCATTTTACACATTGGTTGGTTTCGTACATATCTCTTGATTCTATAAAAGTATGGATGCATTTACAGGCATTATTGGTTTCTGTACATATTCTGATTCTATAAAGCAGGATGGTCGGTACATTGCTGTTTCAGGCTATTATTCCTTGGGATTCTTATGGAAGTATGGATGCATTTATAAGATTACTGGGTTTGGTTTCTGTACAATCTCTTGATTCTGCTAAAGTATGGGATGCATTTACAGACATTGCTGGTTTCTGTACATATCTCTTTGATTCTACAAAGTATGATGCATTTCTTACATTTATTGGTTTCTGCACATATCTCTTGATTCTTCTTACAGCATGGATGCATTTACAGACATTGTTTTTCTAATATCTTTGATTTTTAAATAATGCATTTACAGACATTGGTTGGTTTCCATATTTTTGATTCATAAAATGGGTGTTCCAAATTGGTTGGTTTCTGTAATGTCTCTTTATTCAAAGTATGGGTGATTTACAGACATTGGTTTTGGTTTCTTTACTCTCTTGATTCTTAAAGGGGGATGCATTTAGGCATTTTGGTTTCTGTATATCTTTGATTCTCATAAAAATTTGGGGCATTTTCAGACTTGGTTGGTTTCTGCATATCTCTTGATTCTTTCAAAGATGGATGCATTTAGACATTGGTTGGTTTCGTTATTTTTGATTCTTTAAAGTATGGATGCATTTAAACTTGTTTGGTTTTTGACATATCTTTTATTCAAAAGTATGGGTGCATTTTCAGACATTGGTTGGTTTCGTATATCTCGATTCTTATAATATGGATATTTACAGACATTGGTTGTTTCTGTACATGTCTCTTGATTCTTCAAAAATGGATAATTTTCAGACATTGGTTGGTTTTGAACATCTCTTGATTTTTAAAAGTGGGTGCATTTACATTGGGGTTTCTGCATATCTCTTTATTCTCATAAAGTATGGATGCATTTAAGACATTGGTTGGTTTCCTTTTTTCTCTTGATTCTTTTAAAGTATGGGTGCATTTACAGAAAAGTTGGTTTCGGACATGTCTCTTTGATTCTTACAAAGTATGGATGCATTTTTAAATGGGTTTGGTTTTTTACACATCTTGATTCTTCAAAAGTGGATGCATTTACGGCATTTTGGTTTCTTTATTTTTGATTCTCTAGATGGAATTTAAGACATTGGTTGGGTTTTACATATCTCTTGATTCTTATAAAGTATGGATGCATTTACAGACATTGGTTGGTTTCGGACATATTCTTGATTCTCAAAAGATGGATGCATTTAAGACATTGGTTGGTTTTGAATATCTCTTGATTCTTAAAAAATGGATGCATTTTCAGACATTGGTTGGTTTTGGACATATTTTTGATTCTTACAAAATATGGATGCATTTTCAGAATTGGTTTGGGTTTTTTAATATATCTTTATTTCATAAAAATTTGGGTCATTTACAAATTGGTTGGTTTCAATTTTGTTCTTATAAAGAGGATGATTAAGGCTTTTTGGGTTTTTACATTCTTGATTTTGTTGGGTGCAAAAGACTTGGGTTTGGGTTTTACATTCTTATTTACAAATATGGATGCATTTTAAAATTGGTTGGTTTCTGAAAAATTCTTGATTTCCCAAAATATGGATGATTTACAGACATTGGTTGGTTTCTGTACATATCCTTTATTTCATAAAATATGGATGCATTTAAGACATTTGGTTGGTTTTTAAAATTCTTTATTTTAAAAATATGGATGCATTTTCAACATTGTTGGTTTCTGTACTATCTCTTGATTCTTAAAAAGTATGGATGCTTTTTAAAACATTTTGGGTTTTTTAAAATCTTTGATTTTAAAAGTATGGATGATTTTGACATTGGTTGGTTTTTCATATCTCTTGATTCAAAAATGTTTTACAAGACATTGGGTTTGGGTTTTGACATATCTTTATTTTACAAAGTATGGATGTTTACAGAAATTGGTTGGTTTTTGTACATATCTCGATTCTTAAAAGTATGGATGTTTTAAAACTTTTTTTTACATATTCTTGATTCTTTAAAATATATTTATTACAGACATTGGTTGGTTTTTGTACAAACTTGATTCTTACAAAAATGGATGCATTTAAAGACATTGGTTTGGTTTCACATATCTCTGATTTTCAAAGTATGGATGCATTTAAAAATTGGTTGGTTTCTTTATCTCTTTATTCTAAAATATGGATGCATTTAAAATTGGTTTGGTTTTTTAATATCTCTTGTTTATAAAATATGGATGATTTTCAGACATTTGGGTTTTTCTGAAAATATCTTGATTCAAAAGATGGTGATTTTAAGACATTGGTTGGTTTCAAACTCGATTCTTAAAAAAATGGATATTTTAAAATTGGGGTTTTTTCATTTCTTGATTCATAAAATATGGAGATTTTCAGAAATTTGGGTTTGGGTTTTACAATCTTGATTCTTTTAAAAAAGGATGCATTTACAGAAATTGTTGGTTTCTTTCATATCTCTTGTTCAAAAGTATGGGTGCATTTACAAATTTTTGGGTTTTTGTAAATATCTCTTTATTCTTACAAAGTATGGATCTTTAAACATTGTTTTGGGTTTTTAAATATCTCTTGATTCTTAAAAGATGGATGCATTTACAAATTGGTTTTCTTTAATATCTCTTGATTCTTATAAAATATGGGTGCATTTTCAGACTTGGTTGGTTTTCATATCTCTTGATTTTATAAATGGATGCATTTAGACATTGTTTGGTTTCTACATATCTTTGATTCTCATAAAGATGGATCTTTTCAGACATTGGTTGGGTTAAAAATTAATAATAATAAAAAAGATTTTTAGCCTTTCACCCCCTTGCCAAGGCCGGGGGAAAAAAGAAAAAAATTAATACAAAAAAAAATACAATGATAGATAGGAAAAAAAATTATGTACCAGATAAAGTACCTAAATGAATTACAAATATATCATCTTTGAAGGTTGTGACAAAAATGAGTTTAAGATCACTTTAATTTTATACTAAAAAAGATTTGAGTTTAGTTGAAGATGATTCCCGAGTCTCGGGCTACAGAAAACGACCTATCACCCATTCGTTTTAATTCCCTTGGGGAAATGTTGCTGGGGCAAATTGTGAGGGGTGAGACTTAAATGTTAAAAAAATAATTAACATTTTTGTTGTAACAATTGCTAATTTAAAAAAACTCGGAAACGGGGCCAGTGCAGTTCTTTCGATTGGGATAGGGCAGATTTTCTGGACAAAGCCCAAAACCACTCTGTGTTTTGTATGTGCTAAGCGAGTTTTTTGATTTCGGGGGGGCCAAGGAGGATTCCGTTTTGGATTGACAAGCATTAAAATTTGTTCACCGCCTTTTTTAAAATTTCCAATTCATTTTTGTAAAAATATGATATGAACAATTTGGGAGATATGGGGTTTTAAAAGTTTGGGGGAGTCAAATATATAAAATTCGTGCATTTGGGGTTATCCGCCCAAATTTAATAAAGGGAAGAAAACTTTGACAATTGTACATCCAAATAGAACAAATTCTTTTTTTCATCTTTTTAATTTCAGGAATTTTTTCTCATCAACCCAATCTTTTGAAAAATTTTCTATTTTTTAATCGGAATGCAGGTTTTTAAAAATTTAAAAATGTAAAGCTCTTGCATCAAGCAAAACAGGTAATTTTAAATTATCAAAAATGATATCACGAACGGGAAATTTAAAACAGTAAACCCCGTGGGCCGACCTTGGGGGTCAGAATGTCAAAGAGTCCCGGAGATAGCGTTCCCAATAAAAACTTTGGGGGGGCCTTTAAAAAGGGTGGACTTACCAACCCGGGGCTTTTCATGTTTCCAAGATGTTTTGGGGGAGGAAGTTTTATGATCGACAGGGGGGTTAAGTCAAAAACTAATCGTGATTTTCCCCCATCCAGGGCAGATAAAATTCTTTACAAAAATTTTCTTCGGAAATTTTTGGGGGCTGACTGAAATGTGTCCGACGGTTATTCAACTGGTCGGTCGTGATGAAACAATTTTCCCGATTGTTTTCCAATATTTTAAATTCCTCGGTCGGTTTTTTTTGCCCAAAATTGGGTTTCTTTAGGGTGGTTTTTTGGGCAACCTTCGGCTTTGGGAAAAACGGAAAAAAGATTTTTTTACAAAAATTGTGATATACTTAAAAACCATCAATTTTTTGTTTTTTTAAAGCTTTGGGCCCTGGATCAATTCACCATTTTTGAGGGGTTTCATGATGGTTTTTTTTGATCTCAAAAACCCTAGTGGCTCAAACATGGACAGTCATTTTACCCTTGGTGATGGTTTTTGGATAATGACGGAACTGGGGAAAAAAAACGGATTTTTCCCCCTTTTTTTGACAAAAGTCTAAAAAAACGGCGGGGTCTGACGGGGTGTAGATGGAAGTTTTAATTTGGGTTTAAAAAGAGCTTTTCAACAATGTTAAAGGTTTTTCTGATCCCGACTATTTTCCCACAAGAGATGAGTAGTGATTATTTTGCCTGGTTAATCGTTTTTTAAAAACATTGTTTCAGTATTCTTCCCATGCTCCAATTTTCCCATTTCCGCCATTTTCGCCAAGTTGG
Source organism: Zoroaster sp. YZ-2022 (assembly GCA_029582265.1). Taxonomy (NCBI): domain Eukaryota; kingdom Metazoa; phylum Echinodermata; class Asteroidea; order Forcipulatida; family Zoroasteridae; genus Zoroaster; species Zoroaster sp. YZ-2022. The sequence continues at coordinate 26,067,672 of CM055835.1, read as the reverse complement.
GGTTTTTTTTACCGGATATCATCAGACCGGGGGATTAGTTTTTAGTTTAACATTCGGTTTTTGGACATGATCTAAGATGGCCAGTAGATTCAAATGACTACAAAGCCCATACCATCTTCAGGTTTTTTTTTTTGGATTCAATATCATGAATAAATTTTTAATATTTATTTTTTCCAGTATAGTTACGGGAAATGGTAGGTATGGAGGTTTTGGGGTTAAAATTTACCATGATTGCATAATGATAGATTGGATAATAGTTATATTGAGATAAGGTGAAATTTTTCCGTTATCATGAGGTCAAGACAGTGACCACCCCCGGTGAGTGGGTGCTGTGAGTTGTATAAGTCCATGGCAGAGAGAGATTTTTAACGTTGTTTAATTGTTTGAAATAATGCCCATATAATTTTCCCCCGGTTAAAATAATGTCGATGGGTGAAAATTCGAAATTAATTTTCAAATTCCTGCAAAAAAACTGGAAGTTTAATGTTCTCAACATCCCCTTGTAAATATTAACAAAAAACAGATCATTTTCACGTTACCTCAGCTCAGAGATTCAAATGTTGGTATCGAAAACCTTTTCATCACAGATAAACGGGACCAAAGGGTCCCCTCCACGGTCTTTTTGGTTTGGGGATATAAGAAAGGCGGGGTACACTCACGGGTGGCAAGTCATCGGTTTAAACCATGTCTGGTTATGGCAACAAGATCCAAATTTTTTTAAGTAAAAAAGTCAAAAAATTCATCATTTTTACATATGGATTGATATTCAAGACACAGAGCTGAGTTTAGACTCTTGAAATTTTGGAGTTAAAGGGTTGCCCTTGCGTTGATGTGGTTGGTTCCTGTGGGGTTGGGAAGGTGGGTGTGTTTGGAAGTCTCGGCGACCAGCTTTTTACCCTATGTGTGGGGGTTGTTTGGGGTTGTTAAAGAAAACGTTAAATTGCCAACCTAAATAAGAAAAAGCTACATCATTTAAAATTATGCTTCCTGGGCTGGGGGTTTTTTGGCGGTTTTTGGTGGTTTTGGGACCAAAAAAGGGGGGGGTTGTTTTATGGGGCGCTCAAAATTTTAAAGATGGCGGTTATTAACAATTTTGGGGGTGCATCTTGAGCCATCTCGTAATCATTGAACCCAAAGGGGCCGTTCACTAGATCCGGAAAGGGGTCAGGGGGAGGATCGGGTCCGCAGGCGATCAAAAACTGATCCCGGGGCGCTTCACCCCGGTCTGATGGCATTGATCCCCGCCGACCGCGGTTCCGGAGTTCCACCTCGGTGACGGTCAACTGGAAAGGTCATTGATTGTGCGCCCGGCCCCGTTGCCCGGGGTGATGCTGTCCAAAACCCGCCCCCCCCCCCCCTCACCCGAAACACGCACCGGCCTTCGAAAAGAAAAAAACGTAAACAACCCCCAAACAAACTAAATTAAGTTACTATAATACCGAAAAATAAAAAAATAGGGATATAAAATATTTTAAATACTTGAAAAGGGTTTTATGAAAAAAAAACAAAAGCCGTGAAAAAAAGGGGTTTGCAAGAGGTGAAATGGTAAACATGTGGAAAAACCGCCCGGTTTGCTCAAAAAGGGTTTGCAAAATTACCATTCAAATTTTAATGTTCTTTGTAAGAAATGTTTCGTTTGGAACCAGTTGGGGACGCCTACATAAAACACGGGTTGTTTAAAGCGGGGTTTTTTTTTTTTTCAACCGCGCCCAGTCTTTTGAGGGGGCCGGGTGGTGGGTCTCGGGGTCTGATCCTCGGCGTTCACCTTTTGATCCCCCGGGACGATCCTTTTGACCCCAAAAAAGGGGAGAAAAAAGGGGGATCAAATCCTGATCCCCTTTTCCCCCAAGCTGTTATGCCTTTATCCCCTTGGATCTATCCTCCGACGCCCTTCCCGGATCAAGTGTAAACCGGTCATGGCCCGATGGCGGAGAAAAACGGGATGTGCCTCATTGTCTATCACAAAGTTGTTGACCCAAAAAAAAGGTTGTGGTAAAGCTCGGTTTATAATTCTGCTACAGGCTAAAATCTAAATCAGAGTTGACTGCACAAATAAAAAAGACCCAAATGGATACACTAACAGAAAATTTTACTAAGCTAAAAAACAACATTTTTTCATTAAAAAAAACAAATGTAAAACCACTCGCCCGAGTTTCCCGGGTGTAAAAAAAACCCACTATATAAAATGAAGACAAACTTTTGCTAAAAACACCAGCAAAAAACTGAACTATGATTTTGGCTTGTAAAATATCACTCTTTCAAACTCTTGACTATAAAGTATGGATGCATTTTAAAACATTGGTTGGTTTTTAGTATTCTTGATTCTCAAAATATGGATCTTTAAGACATTGGTTGGGTTTTTTACATATCTCTTTATTCTCATAAAGTATGGATCATTTACAGACATTGGTTGGTTTCTACATATCCTTTGATTCTCATAAAAATATGGATGCATTTACAGACATTGGTTGGGTTTTTGGATATTTTTGATTCTATAAAATATGGATGCATTTTGACATTGGTTATTTTTTATTCTTTTATTCTCCAAAAGTATGGATCATTTACAGACATTGGTTGGTTTCTGTACATATACCGATTTCAAAAAGGTGTTTTAAAACATTGGTTTGGGTTTTTGTACATATCTCTTTATTCTCATAAAGTATGGATGCATTTACAGACATTGGGTTTGGTTTTTGTACAACTCTTTATTCTCATAAGTATGGATCATTTTCAGACATTGGTTGGTTTCTGTATATCTCTTGATTCTCAAAGTATGGGTGATTTACAGACATTGGTTGGTTTCTGTACATATTCTTGATTCTAAAGTATGGATGCATTTTCAGACATTGGTTTTCTAAATATCTTTGATTTCATAAAGTTGGATCATTTAAACATTGGTTTTGGTTTTTTGTACATTCTCTTTATTCTTACAAAGTATGGATACATTTACAACATTGTTGGTTTCTTCATATTCTTGATTTTCAAAATTTGGGTGCATTTACAGACATTGGTTGGTTTCGTTTTATCTCTTGATTCACAAAGTATGGATCTTTCAGACATTGGTTGGTTCTGTAATATCTCGATTCTTATAAAGTATGGATGTTTACAGACATTGGTTTGGTTTTTTTTATTCTTGTTCTTACAAAATATGGATGCATTTACAGACATTTGGTTTGGGTTTTTTTACTATCTCTTGATTCTTATAAAGGGGGATGCATTTAAGGGTTTTGGGTTGGTTTTTTACTTCTCGTTCTTATGTGTGGATGCATTTAAAACATTGGGTTTGGGTTTTTGTAATATCTTGATTTTATAAAGGTGGATGCATTTACAGACATTGGTTGGTTTCTACATATCTCTTGATTCTAAAAAAATGGATGCATTTGGGATTTTTCCAAAAAGGGGTAAATGGGTTTCAGAATAGTCTATGGATTATTTCCCTCCTTACCATTAAAAGGAAAAAAATAAAAGATCCAAAAAAGATTTATACATTTATTTAAAAAAAATTTTCTTTATTTGGGGTTTTAATGATTACCGTGACCCCTCGATGCCTCCGTTCCAAGGCAAATTACAAAAAACAACATCCTTTATCCTCAGCCCCCCCGAAAGCTGACGTAAGAAACCCCAAACCATGTGAGGGGAAAAACCCGGATCCTCAGAAAAGTGGGAAAATTTAAAATAATTCTGTGGGTTAAAAATTTGGTTTTTTGAAAATTAAAGGAAGGACTTCCCCCTGTTGTTCTCAACAAACCCCGTGGGATATATGTTCAGGTGGGTTTTGGGCCGTGAGCAAAAATTTTGTGAGCTCCCCCTTTTAAAATATAATTTATTTTCTGCCTATTTGAAGGTCTTTTTGAGTCCTTATACTACTGGAGTTTATTCAACAGGGGGCTTGGAGAAAAGGAAAAAATTTAGATCCTTCGTTGAAGGTGGGGGGAAACGGGTTGATTTTTCCCCATGAGAGTTTTCCTTTGGTTTGGTTGGTAGTGGTCAGTGGATAGCGTTTATGAGAAAAGATTTTAAGGGTGTAACGGGGTTGCTCGCCTCCCGGATTTCTTGTTTTTGATCATTGAAGGCGCTACTCCGGCGGGCCCTTTCTAAAAATTGCTCTCCTGCTGCTTTAAGTCTATTTTGTGTTCTTTATTGGGGGCCCACAAGCCAGTACTGGGGTTGGGGTTAAAGGGTTTTTTTAAAGGGAATCTCCTTTTTCATGTTAAACAATTTTCAATTTTTCGAATCCCCCGGGCTTGTTGGGGATGTTAAATGTATTTTCCAACCATTTGTTTTCTCGGGGGGGACCTTGACAGACTTGGGGGTTTCCCTTTATTATGTATTTGACTGGGAAAGGTTTTTTTCCTTTGTGTGATCGGTACATTTCTTTAAAATTTCATCGCCCGGGGACTCCCCGTTAAAAGTTTGTTGATTCGCTTAGCTTTTGTTTCATCTAGGGTTTTTTTCTCCCGATATAAAATACGGGGGGCCCCAAAAAACCTCCCCGGAAATTATCCATCGGAATGTTTAGGCAAAAAATGAATAGCCCAAAATGGCCCTGTGGCACCTGTGTCACTTGGATAGATGAAAATAAATTCCTCCCGCCAAATTTTACTTTTTTTTAAAAAGGAATTTCTAGGCCCCCGAAGTGGTCTAAAATTCCCCTGGGGTTTATATAAGAGTCTTTGTGAGGCGATCAAACGCCTTTCTAAAATCCATTATTATTAAACCCCCTTACCCTTTTTTGTCCCGGTTTTCAAGTCATTGACAGTCAGAGTATTGGGTCTTGGGTGCCCAAGAAAACCCTGCTGTTCATTTTAAGGGTTTTTTTTCAAAATCTCATTTTTAATGGATTATGGTTTAATAATTTGAAAAGGGTTGATGTTAAGATCTTCAAAATTTGGGGATCGGCTTTCCCGAAAATGGGATTGCTTAAGCCAATCATCAGGTAATGTATTCCCCCGTTTAAGGGCTTCGAATCTTTGAAGCAGGGAACAAATATCTGCACTTTTAAATTTTTGGGGTGATGTTGTCGGTCCCCGGGGCTTTCTTATTTATTTTTTTAGTAGCTTTAATTCCATCTGTTGTGATTTTAATTCGGCATTGGGGTTTTCCCATCCCCACTTTGGAATTTCACAACTCTTTTGGGAAAATTCAAAAAGCTTGGGAGTGGTTGCTTTCTCAAGTGCTGAAAAGGATAATTTTTGTAATTTTTAAGGGAAAAGGGACCCAGATGAAATCTGCCTCAACTCTTTTTTTAATTCCCGAATGGTTTTTATTACTTTTTAAGTTTTCACCCATTTCATGTAGTATTACTCGGTTTTTTTAAAACTAGTCTGATATGGTGGTTTCCCAAATTTAAACCAGTCAAATGGCGTTTCAGGCTTTTTGGGCCCGTTTGCCCGTAATTTTTTTTTTAGAAGGTTTGAACCATGGTAACTTTTCGGTCCCCAACATTTTAGTGGAATAGGGATCCAGCAGAAAGGCCCTTTTAAAACTAACCACAGATCGTTTACGGTGAAATATCGAAAAATCTTAAAAAGACCGAGTTGGTCAAGTCCCTTTTAAACTGTTCGGGTTCCCCCTTTTCCAAAAAATTTTTTTTTCGAGGCATTGATCCCCTGCGAAGGGGAAAATTTCGACAGCGATTTTTTTATCTAGTTCCAGGGAAAATATTGACATTTTAGAGTGTAGGGGCATTGTAAAAAAAAAACAGTTTTCTTCCCCCGGGGGTTGGAAACAAATAAAGTTTCGGGCATAATTTCATCATCTGTTATATGGGGGGAAATTCCCCCTTGGAAAAACATTTTCCCAAAACTACATCAGGCAAGAAAACCCGCAAATAATTTGGGGGGTTGGACTTTTAATGGAACTTTTAAGTTCTTTTTGGGAAAAGGGATCTAGGTTGGTTTTCAAAAAAAACTTTTTGTAAATCCCTTAAAAGGTGGTTTCCTTTCCATACTTTTAAAATTTATTCAAGTCGGTTTGAATTTTGGTTCCCTTTCCGCGATAAGACTAGATTTTTTTAGAAAAAAAACCCCCCGGTGGTGTCGTTGTCGATCCCGAAAAACTGGGGGGTGGGCGGGGAAATTCCTGGAATCTGAAAGTTTAAATCTCATCCCTGATATGGGGGTTTTGTCTGGGTTGGCCCCCGCGGCGTTTTTTTTAAAATTTCCCCGAAAAAATTTTAAATTTTATTTTTTGGGGGTTTTGTTTTTTTGATTGCCTTTTTTCCCTTTTACTTGGCGGGTTTCACCAAGGTTTTTGGGGGGGATTGCTATTTTTTTCAGTTATAAACCTTTGCTTTGATGTCACTGTTTGATATAGCCATCAAACCCAAATGAATTTGCGTTTCAAATGTGGGAAAAAAAGGGAGTTGGAAAATTTGGGAAAACCACATTTATGGCTTTTCCCCTAGGAAATTTTTTATTGTACCTGGTAAATGTTATACCATGCCCCCCTTTTTGGATTTGTATTAACGTTTTCCCAACAGTTCCCATTATTTAAAATTTTTAATGTTCTTGGGGGTTTTGGGAATATCCCGGGTAACATGGGGGGGGCCAGCCCCCCCGTGTTTTTTTTTTTAAAAGGGGAAAAGGGAAAAACTGGCCCAAAATTTTTCTAAAGGGGGTTCGGGAGGGGTTAAGGGGCAGGGTGGGGACCGGGTCAACCCCCCCCCAAAAATTTTATTCCCTTTTCCCTTTATATTTTCATTTTCTAACCCTGTGCATTTTTAAAAGGGGACCAAAAAATGTTTTAACATTTTCCCCCCGGGGCCCCCTGGGGGCGGCCTAATTTTTTTTCATTTCTGTTTTCCCTTTCGTTGGGTGTTTACTGCCGGTGGTTTAGGTTTTCAAAATTTCCCCTCGTTATAATCCTCCTTTCCGTTTTACCAAAAGGCCCCGGTTGGGGTTTTTAAATTTGATTTTTGACCCTTTTTGCAAACCCATTGGATAATGTTTGGTTTGGGGCCCAAAATTGTGTTTGAAAAATTTCCCCCGGAAGATCCCTTTTCTCACCAAAAAGTTTAACATAAAAACAAAACAAGCTCAAGTTCTTTACATCAAGGAGGAAAAATTTGGAGGAAAACCCTGGGCAAACCCATGCCCAAAAACCGTTTTGGGGTTCACTAAACACTAGGGACAAAGGCTGCAGCCCGCCCCAATTGTGGTTTAAACCCGTCTCTCCCATTATTCAAAAAAAAAATATTTTTTCCCCCCAATAAATCCTTGGGGCCCACTGGAAATAACAGAATAAGCTTGTTTAAAAATAATTTTTGGATAATTTAAAACAAAAATTTCCCCCGTTTATGGGGCCCCTTAGAACTTAGAAAAAATGGAAAAAACTTTCCCAAAAAAGGGGGCAATTAGGGGGGTTGGGATTAATTTATGCTGTGGGATGTTTGTATTTAAAAGTTTTGAAGAAACCCGGCCCCGTATGTTTACGATCCCTGGTTTTGA
>CM055835.1:26012152-26059724 GCA_029582265.1 Zoroaster sp. YZ-2022 | reverse complement strand
AAAAAAACAAGGAGGATTAATTGGCCTTTGTAAAACAATATCTTTCTTTGCTGCATGTGCACAGGCCACAGGGGTCATGTTCAAAACGGAGAATATTGTGCTGAGAAAAAAATATGTGTAGATTCCATCCACTCTCCAAAACTTCGTTGTCGATAAATTTCGTTTTAATGTGGGATTGTGGAACGTGAATTTCAACTTCTGTGCATAATACGACATAAATAAGGGCCTTGAATACAAGGCTATTCTTTTGGAAGCTTGAGACTAAGAGTGCATTTTCAGCCTGTTAACGTAAACAGCACCTGACGACTATCGGTGAATGTTAAAAAAATTTCTATGCTATATCTATGGAAACAGGTCAACTCATTGCCTGTCAACTTCACACCTATCGCCAACTCGCACTGGCCGATCCTTTCGCACCTTCTGTTGCTTCAAACTCGCACTCCTTAAGCCCAAACAAGTTTCCACGTTCGGTGAAAGGGGCCGAGCTACTTCAAAGATGAGTTATGACTTCCGCACCTGGCAAACAGAGGGCGTGATTTGCCATTCTGGATTGGTCATTATCAAAATGTTATTAAAAAGTTTTTGAAACAAATAAAGTCAAACAAAGCAAAACCACCAACATTAGTCATTAGTGTTTTATTAGTGTTTTATTTTTGTGATGTTGCTGCTTTACGTTCGTGAAAGGGGCTGAGCCATACTTCCAAGATGAGGTCACATGACTTCCACTTGGCAAACAGAGGGCGTGCTTATCGTTTAAGCCACGGATGGTCATTATCAAACATGTTATTAAAAGTTTTGAAACAAATAAAGTCAAACAAGCAAAACCACCAACATTAGTCATTAGTGTTTTATTAGTGTTTTATTTTTGTGATGTTGCCGATGTCAATCACGACCACACTGGATTAGCCACCATCCTTTTGATGTCGCCGGGATATCACCAACTGTTGTCATTAAAGAATTATTGTTAATGGCATTTTTGTGATGTTGCCGATGTCAATCATGACCACACTGGACGCCCCATTATCAATGGCATCATAATTAGCCATCCATCCTTTGTGATGTCCCGGGTTACTCTTGACTGCACTGGAAAAGCACTGGAAGCGTCGGAGGCTGTGTGAAATTGTGATTGGATAAAAACTGACGGACCACTGCACACAGCCGCCCAGAAAACTATATAAACAGGCAACGACATTCAAGATTTATCAGACTCAAGACTCAAGATCAAGACTCAAGTATCAAGACTCAGTATCAAGACTCAAGAATCAAGACTCAAGAATCAAGATGGCACCGTTCCCTTGGCGCAGTATGTTCAAGGCTGTTCGGAGGAACCAACACGCACTGCAGTGTGACAACTGTAATCGTTGGCAGCATCGAGCCTGCAACACGGGCATTTCACCAGAGCAGTATGTCCTGATGGCGGAGGAGGACACCACCACTTGGCACCGCGAGTTATGCAGTTCCTGGCACCCGCCTGTTGCTGCGCCGGAGGAAGATGTGGTTATGGAGGCGACAGCGGAGGAGGTCGACTCCTTCCACTGTACCACCGACTTCAGCGTTCTCAGCCGGTAGTCGAGGACAGCATTCGGATGGAGCTCTTCTGAAACCATCCAAGGCGTCGGCGAGAGGAGGCGTTGTCACTTTAAAGTGACACAGAGCGGCACCAGCGAGGGAAGGCCATTCTGGTGGACTCACTGGCTACATACACGTGAAATGGAAGAAGGACCCGCCCTCTCCATTTTCATCGGTGTGTGGCCTGCGTGGCAAAATCGCCGATGTCCAGTGTCTGTCCTTCAACATGATGACTCTTTTCGCACGGAGTACACCAGAAACACATTCACCCCACCAATCCGAACTGAGGCAGCCATGCAGATTGCCGTGGAAGGTCAAGGAGAAAACGACAAGATGTCTTCAAATCTGCTGGTGCCATCGTAGAAGGTATCATGGCGACACTGCCCGACGCCGGTGTGGGTGACTGCCCCAAGCCAGCCTACCTGGTTCGAACAGCCAACCGAGCGCGCCAGAGCCAGCGGCCTCCAGACCCAACCGATGTCGCATTTGACCTCGTTGAGGATGCGATTCCAGATGGATTTCTTCAAAGTGACATTCGTGTTGGTGATGCTCGGCATCTGCTGTTCTTCACAGAACAGCAGTTGGCGGTGCTGCAGAGGGCCAAGACATGGTACATGGACGGCACCTTTAAGATCATCAAGAGGCCGTTCTATCAGCTGTTTAGCATCCATGCCTTCGTGAAGGGGGACAACGACAACCAGAAACAGGTCCCACTTGCATTTTGCTTCATGTCCCGCCGGACCAAAAGAGACTATAAGAAGGTGTTGAAGGTGGTCAAGCGTAAGCTTGTTAGTGTCAATGTCAAGGAGATGGTATAGTTGACTGCGAAGCTGCCTTGTGGGGTGCAATCCACAAGGTCTTCCCGAGCATTCCGGTCAAGGGCTGTCTCTTCCATTGGACGCAGGCGATATGGCGGCACTGCCAAAACCTTGGGTTGGCAGTTCCGTTCCGTACTGATGCGGTGGTGCGGGATTACATCAAGAAGATAATGGCTCTCCCCTTCCTGCCACAGGAGCACATCGAGGACACCTTCCAAGTGCTGAAGGGGAGAGCCAACCAGCAGGTGCTAGTGGAACTCTGCCAGTATGTGGAGTCCACTTGGCTGTTGAACAGCAAGTGGGCTCCCGAAAACTGGTCGGTCTTCATGAGAAGCATCCGGACGAACAATGACGTTGAAGGATGGCACCGCCGCATCAACTGGAAAGCTGGTCAACATGGTCTCCACCTGTACAAGCTGCAGTGCAGCTGCTATATGACGAGTCAAGGCTGGTGTCAATCCAGATGAGATTGGTGAAGGAGCTGAAGCTGTGCAGGTTCCAGAGAAAGAAGTACAAAGCAGCTGCAGGGGAGAGTTTTCAAGGCATGGGATAGCTACCGCTTCAGGCGAGCTGACCACTTCCGGCTGCTGTCTACATGCAGTCACCTCAAGCGGTCCAGTTTACTAGCTGCTTCACCGTCACCTCATCCATTTAAACCCAACGGCCCTTTCAGGGCCACCACATCTACAAGAGAGATTCTTTATTGTGCTACACATATAAAAATTACCGATTGAAAAATTACGTAATTGAAAAGAAACCCTTAAAACATGAAAATATTGGAATAAAAAATATTTGCAACAAAAAATTCAAAGGAAGATTTGTACAAAATAAAAACATAAAACATTCTTTTATTGTGCAACACATTTAAAATTAATAATTGAACAGAAACCCTTAAAACATGAAAAATATTAGAATAAAAATATTTGCAACAAAAATTCAAAGGAAGATTTGTACAAATAAAAAACAAAAACATTCTTTTATTGTGCAACACATTTAAAAATTAATACCAATACAGCGCAATTGAAAAGAAACCCTTCATTTTGAAAATGCGACATCATGCAATTATTAAAACATTCAGAAAAGGGAAGCCTATCGGCCGTCTAAATTTTGATGACACCATGTGCGAGATGATTTAACTGTAGCGTTGACTATACGAGTTGACTATAATCATGGTGCGAGTGAAGGCAGAAGTTGACTATAGTGCAGGCACGAGCGTCAAGGCATGAGTTGGTGAAGTGCACGAAAGAAGCGAAGAGTACGAAAGTTGGCTTAAGGTATGCCAGTTGACCTAAAAGCTAGTTTGTTGGGGTAATATTTGTATTCATTGAAACAGCAAGTTGATGTATAGATATGCTTTCACTAGTTTCAGGTAGTAATAGTATAGTAATAATTGTACATTTTCACTTGACTTTTTTGACCCAGTCCAGGGGGTGGGGATTTGGTCAAGGGATCCATTTTCTAAATTTACATTACTCAACTCCAACAGTTGTAACGCTATTTACGCTATAGCCTAGGAAAATAAGTGAATTACATTAATTTGCATTGGGCCAGGAAGACTAACGTTAACTGTTATTAATTAGTTATTCATTTTTACTGTGATTTTGGCCTACCTCTTCAAGTTCAAGTTCAACGAATTCCGCTGGAATTTGTACTTCTAATGTGCTGTCGTCATCCGTTACTTCGTCATCTGATTCTGAGCCACTGTCTGCCAAAATCTCAGCCAAAATGCCATCATTTATGTCCGTTTCCATCATGATTGCAACTAAATTAAACTGACCGTTGTGGAAGCGAGTGGAAGTGACGCACTTTTCTTTTCATAAACTTTTATACACTTCATTCCTGTCAATAGAGGGCGCCAACCCCAAAAACCGCTCAAGCATTTTCAGGTGGTGAATTAAGTAGCCGTGGTCGTCAAGGGCTTGCCGATTCCCGGCACCTTTTCCCACGGGAAGGAAGCGTATCACAACAAAGGCTCTTTTTAGAGCCCGTGGGATCGAAAGGCTATTAAATTTCTATATTGATTGATTTTTTTTAACTGGATGCCAAAACGTACAGGCCTTCATGTATTACTCTGCCAGACAGACAAACATCATTCAGAATACCCTGAGCTCAGTTCTACTGACTGGGATTCAAACACAGAGAGCTTGACTATTGTCACATTTACATTAGCCTCCACAAAAGTTATATGGGTGTGCCTTATAAAACAGACAACGGGGACGAGATAAAGGGATGACAAGAAACGGACAAACTGGGTAATGTTGAAAAGAAAATAATAAAATTGTATTTGCAGAATAAAAGCTATGACACATCTAATATAATGATTTATTTTGGAATGTGAACTAAAATGATAACTGTTCAATTTGTTGGAAGGCTAGCCTAATGTAGACAGAGTACTTCTATATATCAAGTTATATACAGTAGGCTATACACTGTAATAAAAAACCAGCAAATGCATATTTGTTTGAACATATTCTTTGTGGGCGAAGAGAATCAGAATGGGTAAAACGAAACAAATATGCAAACGTACTGCAGTTTCATTATTAAGCGTTTACAGAAATTGTGTAAATCAGTTTAACAACACTTGTTATGTAAAATTGTAATACAGCAAATTGTTGGAAATAGAGTTGCCTACATTTTGCTGTAAATTTACATGTTTTTTTTTTTTTACAGTGTAAAATGGCCAAGAATAAAACCCTGAGGCACCTGGTGACTCCTTTATACGTGGTATATGAGAGTATTTTACCCGAGTTGCATTAAAGTAAATGCGTGTAAATATTTGCCATATTTAGCAAGGATTGTGATAGCAACTTTTGCTGACGGCGACAATTGTCGGCGCCACTAAATTGATTATGAAGATGGTCACTGTGGCGATATTTGACCAATTGTGGCTTTCTTTGAGCATTCCAGCTTAAGTAATTGTCATTGTGACTATTGGATTAGTTGTGATTACATTATGACTGGTTATAAAAATGCAGACTTTTATATGAGTTAGCCACAGACTATAGATGCTTATATCGACAACCGATTGACAATTTAATGTATTTTTATAGTTTTAAAGCAACTTTTAAATTCAATAACTTATAAAGTTGAGACTGAAAGTTAATGTAAACATCTAGGCATTCAAATGCCTGTTACAAATGATTATGGGCCGCTTGGATATAAGTAATTTTATTTATTAAAAAGAAATCTTTTCGATTTAGGTATTTAGTTGTTATTTAAAAACATAGCGGGTTAAACACAACACCGTATGTCCATATCAATGTGGTTTTCCAGGTTGTAGGTTAAAAATAATGATCTTTGGTTATAAATGGTCTTGTCCCTACACAAATTTCATTTCATTCATTGTCATTGTATAAACTGTTATGTTGCACGTTGGTTTGGACTATGATATACTTGTATGCTTTTTTACCTTTACAAATAAATATAAATTATATTTTCCTATCAAGTGGACAAACACCTGTTTGTACACTGAATCATGACAGTGTAAAAAATATTTATTTCAAAGAAAAGCCTGTGTATTCTTGAAAATATCACAGATCTTTCTTCAGATACCATTCTAGTCAGAGACTATTTTAAATTAAATCAATACAAAATTAAATACAAAATGTAATTACAAATTGTTTATTTCACATCTTTCTGGTAGTTAAATAACAGTTGTGCAAGAGTACTAAAACAAAAACATATTGTAATTGGGCACTTGGGATTGAACAATCTGTTCATGTAGCTTAAATTGCAAGAATATTTTTTAGATATAATGTCTTGCATGTTACCTTAGAAAAAAATTTTTTTCACTATTTTGTACTTTTTATAATAAAACTTTTTGAAAAAACTTGTGTTGGTGATTCATTTTTTTGCTGAAACGATGTCTAATTGCAGCCAAAATTGATGGATCAATTGGAATTCTGCCAACTTTGTTCACATAGGAGTATGCATTACTGAGAATAACGCCAACAAGATGCAATATATAGACCCGTATGTCTTGAGATTGGAGCCTTGCTCATGAGGAATGACTTTCAGCATGTTGATCTGAAACAGGACAAAAAATAAGTTCTACAGTTTAAACTTAAAACCGCATGCTGGGATTGGGGGAGGTGTAGTGCTAAATTGAAGCATTTTGCAACAGATAATTCTTTATTTGTTTATTATATAAGTTGCATGTCCTATATCATAGCTCTAACAGATTTGACAGGAAACACACCCCTTCATTTACATAGTCTCCAAGACCTCTTTTAGATTTTACTTTTTCTTTCTACATTGACACCAACCCTAACTCCCAAGGCCCATTTGCTTACACATAACCTGAATCCTCCAAAAATCCTTCAGTAGTAAAGCAAACACATGACATGTATGCACACATGTGTTTCTAATCTGTGATACATGTACATGGCCAGGGACCCTCCCTGCATGCATGGAGCAATAAACAGTGTCCACTGACCCAAGCACTGACCTTGCGATCACTACAACAAACATGGATGTACATGTACACTCACTGGCCAAAAGTATTGCAACATGCTCAAAATAGCACTTTACAAGTAACAGGTGAGATGATCATTTAATCCGATTTCATCGATCGTGTATTACATAATTTCCGAGCAAGAACAGTAAAAGAACATTGACTTCAAAACACAGGCACTTTCAAGAAGTCTTAAGTAGTGTAAATAAAATAAAATAAATTATTGTAACACAGTTCTCCAAACTGAACTTTGGGGATGTTGCAATACATATGGCCAGTGAGTGTACCATGGAAAGACAAGTATGCCTAATAACCTCAATCCTCCAAAATCCTTCACTTTAGCAAAGAGCATGTAGCATGTAACCTCAATCCTCCAAAATCATTCACTTTAGCAAAGAGCATGTGGCATGTAACCTCAATCCTTCACTTTAGCAAAGAGCATGTAGCATGTAACCTCAATCCTCCAAAATCCTTCACTTTAGCAAAGAGCATGTAGCATGTAACCTCAATCCTTCAAAATCCTTCACTTTAGCAAAGAGCATGTGGCATGTAACTTCAATCCTTCAAAATCCTTCACTTTAGCAAAGAGCATGTAGCATGTAACCTCAATCCTCCAAAATCCTTCACTTTAGCAAAGAGCATGTAGCATGTAACCTCAATCCTCCAAAATCATTCACTTTAGCAAAGAGCATGTGGCATGTAACCTCAATCCTTCAAAATCCTTTTGAAGGATTTGGGAAGGTTAGGGCTAGTACTCCAAGTATCTACCCCTCCAAAAAATACAACATTACAAAATTAGAATTTCAAATGTGTGAGGATTGTACAAACCTTTTACATGTGTCAATTATTTATAAAGTATGTATCTGTAAATTCACATATATGAAACAGTGAAAATAGAAACAACAACCGAATAATTATTACAATCCTCAGTGAGATGTGGAATACAGACAGCCTGATTTGGGACAAGCTATAGTGATACCTTCAGGGGCAGATCCTGAATGTCATAGGGAAGAGGTGAGGGGCCACCTCCAAAAAAGTTTGAAATCCCAGATTGTTCATGTTACTAAATTCTTTATTTAATCTGTGAGCAGATTTTTGTAGTTTTGACCTTTTCTGTTGGGGTTAGGGCTGAGTTTGTTGTGCCATTTCCTGGATCTGTATTAACCCTCCTACTATAGCTGCACTTTAGTGGAAAGTTGCTGTAGAGGTCAAAATCAGTCAACTGCCTGTTTTGACTGTTGACCCAAATGTGCACACAGGGGCATTTTTGACTGGTTTTTACTGTCATTTTGACCACCCTGAACAATACCAGACAATGCTTTTACAAGTCAAAAACAATTGACTCATTTTAATATGTAAATGTACTTACTACACGTAAGGTTTGACAGTGTTTGACTTTTAAGTGCACTAGATATACCTTGGGAAGTATTTCAACATTTTGACTGCTTTTTGACCCTTGTAGTAGTACGAGGGTTTAACTTTGATAAAATCATTCACAAACCTTTTTCAACAACAGCATTCTGTATCCTGTGAGCTGAAACATCAGCACATTTTAAGAAACTCTGCAACTGGTCCACACACACTGTTACATCTGTAGAGTTCCTCTTCATGCAGGTATCATATTGCTGAAATTCCGTAGCGCAGTCTCGATTGATTTGACGAACAACTGGGCTAAAAATAAAGACAGGAATCAGACAATCGGGGGAAAGGGAGTTTCTGAATTTCCTTTTTTCGAATCATGATCTTTGATAAAGTGTGGTCTCTTTAATTTAACTGAATGACCGTAGATAAAACATATGTAAAGTGGATACAAAGAGTGAACTATATGACATAAAACACAAAAGGGGGCCACTTTCCTACCGTCACGTTAGCAGTTTTTCTTATGGTTGTAATTTTTTTTTTAAATATCTGAAACCACCCAAAAAGAATTTCAACATTTGAATAGACATGCATGCTTATCCTAAAGATAATTTGAGTTGATTATTACTATTATTTTGTTAATTACCCTAAAATTTCCATCAACAAATGGACGGAAAAGTGAGGTAACTTTTTCCGTCCAATTTTTATGGAAATTTGAGGGTAAAAAAAAAATGAAAAAATAAAATAAATCAACTCAAATTAGTTCTAGTACAAGCCTGCATGTCCATTCACATGGTGAAACACTTTTTGGTCGGTTTCAGGTACTTAAAAATAAATAACAACCATTGGAAAAACTGCTAACGTGACGGATGCAAACGTGGCCCCCTTTATTGTGTTTATGTCATATATATATGTGATAAGTGACCACCCTTGGTCCTAAAGATACTCCACCCCCCCCCCCATTCAGATTTGCCAGTGTTCAGAAGCATATATGATGAATTTGCATTTTTTTTATTTAAACAAATAATTTTGACAAATATTTTGTGTAATAAAAACCTTTTCAATACAGTTTCCAGTCTTATGGATAATTTCAATACTGAGAAAACACCAGAAATGTCTACCCTAGCTGCCCTGAAGCTTACTGGTAATCAGAGCAGTTGGAGGCTTTCACTTTTAGTTCATCACATGCTGTTTGCCAGTTATCTGGATGTTCTTTAACGCATTGTCCATAAGACTCCAACTCCGTCCCACAATACTTCATGACTAATGTTATAACAGCTTCCCTAGGGAGAAACAAAAAGACACAAATCAATCAAGGATGTTTGTTCTATTTACTTTGAAATATTTTTACAATTAACAACTCAATCTAATCACTAAATAATAAACCTTTATTGGAAATGTTGGCATCTTGTATAAGTGACACTCAGCATGTCTATGAATGAAAAATGGAAAATGTTAATTGTTAGTATGACAGCTCATCTGTGTCGGTTTCCACTACGAATTTAAGATTAACTTTTGATTGCATCAACACAATTTTGGATTCAAACCTGAACTGTTCAATCAAATTGCTTTCATCAGAGTGATAAAAAAGTTCAGATACGAATCCAAAACTGTACACAAGAAGAATGTTAAATTTATTCAAATTTCAGTTTGTAATGCCCATAGAGGTAGAATTTACTGGGGTCTAGGATAATGGACAAATTCACAATATTTCACTAAAGGAAAGGTAAGCAAATGATTTAAAATTACACATTTTTCAAAATAATCTTGTGAAGTATGGTTTTACAGTTAATATTTAAATAATGAATTCCCATTATAAATTTATTTGGGCACTATTTCCAACTACTATTTTGTGAAAAATCTCACTTCAAAGTACTTTATTTTACTTTCTAGTAAAGGATAAAAATCAAGGTTCCAATGAAAAAAACAAATTAGGAAATTGATTTCTTTGACATATTTCTTTAAAGGGAAATTTTATACTGATGAAGATAGATAATAATAATAATAATAATGTGTGGATTTATATAGCGCACGTATCCACCAACTAAGTGGTGCTCAAGGCGCATTATATTATTATCCCTGCTCATAAGGCTCATAAATCGTTCCTGAAACCATCTCAGCTCCCTGGGGAGTATACAGCTCAATTGCTGCCATTTCTAGCGCATATAGAGCAAACCAACTCTGCCTTCACAGGTACCCATTTAACCCCTGGGTGGAGAGAAGCAATTATGATTAAGTGTCTTGCTCAAGGACACAAGTGTCACGGCCGTGATTCGAACCCACATTATGTTGCTAACACCAGAACTTGAATCCGGTAAGCTAGACCGATCGGCCATGACTAAACTTGTTGACCAGTTTCTTACATTTTTAGCTGTTGTACACTGAACTTGCATCAAGATGAATTGTTCCGCATTCTTATTTTAAGAGCCTCCATCACTGCAGAGAAAAAGAAAAGAATGTTTAAATTTATAACCTTGGCAGATAGCCATGGCAACTACACTATAGTTGCCATGAACTATGAACTATGGAGAATTGTAACATCCATAATGGATGCCAAAACAATTCACCATTGAAATAAGAATAGCATATCTTTAGGCACTTTGTTTAGTTTTTTTTAGCAATGTTCTCTGTGGGGCCATTACACCCCCATTCCCCACTTCCCCTTCCCAGTTATGTTCATAATTTTATATAAAGTAAGTCTAATAATAATAATAATAATAATGTGGACTTATATAGTGCATGTATCCACCAAACTGGTGCTCAAGGCGCATTACAATATTACCCCTGCTCATCAGGCTCATAAATCATTCCTGAAACCATATATCAGCTCCCTGGGGAGTATACAGCTCAATTGCTGCCATTACAGCACATACATATAGGGCTAATCAAACACAACAATCAACTCTGCCCTCACAGGTACCCATTTATCCCTGGGTGGAGAGAAGCATGGTAAAGTGTCTTGCTCAAGGACAAAAGCACCATGGTCGCAGTTGGGATTCGAACCCACATTCTGACGACTCAGCAATCAGAACACAAATCCGTTCGACTAAACCGTTCGACCATGGCACTCCATCACTCTACACAGAACATTACACATCATTTTTATGATTGGAGAAAAGTTTTGACCACCATTCATTTCCCTATACACCCTTCCTTGTCCCCATGCCCCGACCCCCCCCCCCCCCCCCCCCCCCCCATCCTAGAAAAAAGTACCATGGCTAGATCCTTAGCTAGCCCCATTCTAGGACCAGTCGAGTCACTGGACTCCCTCAGCATCCTTGGCCCTAGCTCCATTTCTAGGGCCAGTCACTGGACTCCCTCTGTATCCTTGGCCCTAGCCCCAGATGTACTACAAAAAAGGAGCAATTTTTAAGACTTTTTATCTGCAATTTTGATTAGGTACCTTGTACCTTGTAGATATAAACCCCCGAGGACTCCTCATGGGAGTATAAACTGGAGGCTTGGTAAGACTGCCCAAGCAGACCGACGTGACTTTTGGCATATGAAGGTTGGCTTGCTATTGTGAGATCGGTAATTTTGGTGAAATTTATTTTGTTTTAAATTTTAAAAATTCATGAAAGTGAGCTGTCCCAGAATAACGGATGTTATGCCAGAAGTGTCTGCTTGGGCAAGGCATGGAGGTAGAATAAGAGGCAAGGTTACCTAATTACTAAGATTTAGGTTGTATTAATTAGCAGACCAAAAGTTGAAAAAAAGAGGGGAAAAAAATCACTCCATTTTTGTGCATGTGGGGTTAGGGCCAAGTCAGATTACATAAATTCATAAGAAATAACCTTCGATGTGGCCCTGCATTCTACAGTTGTACCAAATTAAAAAAGACAAAACCAATTTAATTACCAGATTAACGTTCCCAAAACCCAAATCAACAAACAAACAGTTTTCCGTCTTTGAAACGACCAACGTGCCGAATTTGGAATACCTACTGTAGCTACCTAACGTACCTAGCTACCAATAATTCGTCTCGAATTTGATAATAATTAGGGAAACGATTTTTTCAAAAAAGGAAATGAAAATGAGTTGAACGGGTTAAATTACATTTTTGTAAGAGAAAACATATTTAATAATATTTAAAATATTTAAAATCAGCAATTTTTTTATTTTTTATTTTTTTTAATTTCTGTTATTTACATTTAAGGAAATAAAAACAAGACAAATATAAAAACGGACAAGTTATCAAGTTTACTAAATTTTAGTTAGCTAGAGGTTCATTATTCAAGATGGCGGCTTCCATAAGCGACGAAATCAAGAGCGTTTCTCTTCACAATCTTCGTCTTTTGGTGCTCCATGGCTACGTTTTCCCCTTTATTTTCCTATACGGGATTTGGCTGTATTTATGGGTCGGTGTGTATGGTGTGGACGATTATTTTGAGGCCGGTTTAATCGCATTGGCGATTGTCGGTTGTATTCAGATTCTGGTGTGTTTGTTCTGTCATTGGTCTGTGCACGTCCGGTGTTCGCTCACGTGTAACAATGTAAGTACCACACGGTCCCCCGTACCACACATATGGAAACGGGGAAATACGTGATATACATTGTACAGGGCTTACGCAGGGACCAAATTTCCCAAATACAAAGAATGGTGGCTAAGAGAGGCTCACAAATCAGGCAAATGTTCATACCCCGGGTAGAACGTCGTACGGCGATGGTACAATTATTACTAGGGAGTCTGGCACTTTTCATGTTTTTTTTAGGAACCCCACAACAAGTGTACTACCATTGGAAAGAGAATTTCAAGAGAAATCCAATGGTGTGAAAATCAGCTCAATAGCTGGAAGTATAGTAAAGACTGACATGCTGCTTCTGTCATGTCAGTGACATGACAGAAGCAGCAAATGGATTGGTAGCCACAGTAAAATCTAGTAAAATCAGTGGTTAAACAACTTTTTCCACTTTCACAAGCACTAACTTTCCAGTAAATCGTACAATTTCACTATAATTTTAATTTCTGTAACAAGCACGACTTAGATAAGTTTATGCAACCAGTAATACGCCATAGTTTTGTAAGTTTTCCGAGAAATGCTAAGCCAAAAGTAGGTACGTCATTTCACGAGTGCGGCGAATTACGTACATGGACAATATACCAAAAATAGGCTACCTGACTTTTCATTCTTGCCAGGTAGTAATTTTGTCCCATTTGAAAGTACCAGTTTCCAACAGTGCTGAATTTTCCCCAAAAAGTGCAAGATACGGGGTGGTTAGGGTTAATGTATGTTTGATAACTGGTTCCATATTTTTCTTTCAGGAGAGGGATCCATTCAAAGCAAACTGGATAAAGGTTGTACCAACTGAAAACAATGGATACCCTGAAATCATCCAACTGCACCATGATAAGGTAGTCATCTCTAAAATGTGACATTCTTAAGTATATAAAATCATAAAATAAAAGTAAAATTACCCTAATTTTTGACCATTTGCAATTTGTTTCCTTTATTTGGAAAACGGTCTTGGGCTCCAATTTCATAGAGCCGCCAACAGCTGAATTTCTACTACTACTGTATGTTTTCATTTCATCACGCTGCTAACTGCTAACCCTCCTATGCCCAGGCTGAAATTTGGCCCAGTAAGCACTGCACCCACAGACAGTCACTTGAGTATTTTTGTTGTATTGCCAATTGATAGGTCAAACCACAGAGTCACACAGAGCTGTGTATGCACTGTCGAGTATATTTGGTTTGACCTATCCTAGCCACATGTCCTTGCATTTATTTGAGTGCACTGCACAAAGTCAATGGGTTGGGAGTTACATACAAATTTTGAGTGTCTTTGATTGGTTTTGGTTTGACCTCCTATCACAGCCACATGTGCTTGTATGTATTTGAGTGCACTGCACAAAGTCAATGGGTTGGGAGTTACATACAAATTTTGAGTGTCTTTGGGTTTGACCTCCTATCACAGCCACATGTGTTGCATGTATTTAAGTGCACTGCACAAAGTCAATGGGTTGGGAGTTACATACAAATTTTGAGTGTCTTTGGGTTTGACCTCCTATCACAGCCACATGTGTTTGCATGTATTTGAGTGCACTGCACAAAGTCAATGGGTTAAGAGAGACATACAATTTTGAGTGTCTTTGATTGTTAAACCTATAGGAGGGTTAACTAGAGAAAGGCACGCTTAACTTGCCGCCATTATTGCCAGCAAATGAGTGACGAACAATACAAATCCATGGTGAAACGCATCGCCACGCCTGAATTTTCTTGCTAACCTGTGAACACGCTATGCTTAAACAAATTTTCCATGCTGTAGTTAGCACCTAAAATTTGCTTACAGTATTAGGCGCCATCTTTAAAATGCAGCATGCATTTTCATTGATCTTTCATAGTCAGCACTTATGGCCTATACTTCTTGCCAGGTAGTAATTTTGTCCCATTTGAAGAGGTCCCATTTGAAAGTACCAGTTTCCAACAGTGCTGAATTTTCCCCAAAAAGTGCAAGATACGGGGTGGTTATGTTTGATAACTGGTTCCATATTTTTCTTTCAGGAGAGGGATCCATTCAAAGCAAACTGGATAAAGGTTGTACCAACTGAAAACAATGGATACCCTGAAATCATCCAACTGCACCATGATAAGGTAGTCATCTCTAAAATGTGACATTCTTAAGTATATAAAATCATAAAATAAAAGTAAAATTACCCTAATTTTTGACCATTTGCAATTTGTTTCCTTTATTTGGAAACGGTCCTGGGCCCAATTTCATAGAGCCGCTCAACAGCTGAATTTCTACTTACTGTATGTTTTTCATTTCATCACGCTGCTAACCGTTAACCCTCCTATGCCCAGGCTGAAATTTGGCCCAGTAAGCACTGCACCCACAGACAGTCACTTGAGTATTTTTGGTTGCATTGCCAATTGATAGGTCAAACCACAGAGTCACACAGAGCTGTGTATGCACTGTCGAGTGTATTTGGTTTGACCTATCCTAGCCACATGTCCTTGCATTTATTTGAGTGCACTGCACAAAGTCAATGGGTTGGGAGTTACATACAAATTTTGAGTGTCTTTGATTGGTTTTGGTTTGACCTCCTATCACAGCCACATGTGCTTGCATGTATTTGAGTGCACTGCACAAAGTCAATGGGTTGGGAGTTACATACAAATTTTGAGTGTCTTTGGGTTTGACCTCCTATCACAGCCACATGTGCTTGCATGTATTTAAGTGCACTGCACAAAGTCAATGGGTTGGGAGTTACATACAAATTTTGAGTGTCTTTGGGTTTGACCTCCTATCACAGCCACATGTGTTTGCATGTATTTGAGTGCACTGCACAAAGTCAATGGGTTAAGAGAGACATACAAATTTTGAGTGTCTTTGATTGTTAAACCTATAGGAGGGTTAACTAGAGAAAGGCACGCTAACTTGCCGGCCATTATTGCCAGCAAATGAGTGACGTAACAATACAAATCCATGGTGAACGCACACGCGCCGCTCTGAATTTTCTTGCTAACCTGTGAAATACGCTTATGCTTAAACAAATTTTCCATGCTGTAGTTAGCACGAAAATTTGCTTACCGGTAAACAGCGCTATGAAATTGGGCCCTGTCCTGAGAAGTTTAAGGAAATACATGTAGCTCTTTTAAAAATAGAAGCAGTAATGCTTGTGCCGTGTGTGCAACATACAGCCAAATTATGTACTTATAGATACAGCATGCATGTATATGCACAAATAAACAAGCTGTCAAAAGCGACATCTGAAACTTACAAGCATATGCATGCAACTTACTATAGCAATTTATTTGTAGTAAGATCGCTCAAATATAAGCATTATTGCTTAAGAAAGAGGTTGAAGATGCTCACTAAATTTGGAGATCAATGTTGATTTCTTCTAAATCACAGAAGGAGCCCGGCAAGATAGAGATTTGGTTCAATTTCCAGAAGACTAAGTACATCTATGATGAGGAGGAGAAGAAGCAGTTTCAGCCAGTTCAGTTCCCCATCGACTTACCTCTTAGGGAATACCAGAACTGGAAAGGCTACATGGAGGACACAGAGGTGGCTGAAGTGAAGAATAAATATGGAGACAATGAGTAAGTGGCTGGCTGGCTGGCTGGCTGGCTGGCTGGCTGATTGGCTGGCTGACTGGTTGGCTGACTTGCCCTTGATGAGCTTTTGGCTTGCTGGATTGTTAATTTGCTGGTGGCCTAACTGACTGGGTTCACTGGCCTTATGGCCTGCTGGCTGATTGACTGGCTGGCTGATTGACTGGCTGGCTGACTGGGGTTCACTGGCAGCAGCAGACAGGCACCCTTGCTGGCCTTATGGCTTGCTGGTTGGTTGACTGGCCGGCCAGTTGACTGGCTGGCTGGCTGGGGTTCATTGGCAGCCCAGGCAGGCACCCTTGCTGGCCTTATGGCTTGCTGGCCTTATGGCTTGCTGGTTGGTTGACTGGCCAGCCAGTTGACTGGCTGGGGTTCACTGGCAGCACATGCAGGCACTCTTGCTGGCTTTGTGACTGGTTGAAGGGCTAACTGGATGACTAGAGTTTAGTAGCACACAGACAGACATGCTTGGTGGATTTATGGCTGGCTGGTTGACTTGGGTTCACCGGCAGCACAGGTACACGTGCTTGCTTGCATTATGGCTGGCTGGCCGGCTGGTTGACTGGCTGGCCGGCTGGTTGACTGGCTGGCTGACTGACTGACTGGCTGACTGGCTGACTGACTGACTGGCTGACTAGCTGGCTGACTGACTGGCTGACTGGTTGACTGACTGACTGGCTGGCTGGCTGGCTGGCTGTCTGGCTGGCTGGCTGGCTGGCTGGCTGGCCGGCCGGCCGGCCGGCCTTCATTGGCAGCGTAGACAGGCTTGCTTGCTGGATGTGTGTCCGGCTGGCTGGGTTAATGCTGAAGTACTATTTGGCATGATGTGGTTATTTAAAGCTGACGATAGCTGACGAAAATGAAGGTAGGCATGTAAGAATGCATATCAGGCATGTAACCAAGATTCAAACCCACTATCTGTCAAATATGAGCCAACCTCAACATATTAGTTTGCGTGGTAGAAAGGTTTAGAAAACTTTAAATCCAGCACGATAAAACTGAATAATTTCAAAAGAGATATGTTCATGTACTATGTTAATATTTAGACCAATGCTCAGACCAATGAATCAACCTCATGCATTTAATTTCAATAACACCTTCTTCTAATTGGTTTCCCCTGCAGTCTTAATATGGAGCCCCCGATGTTTAAGGATCTGTTCAAGGAGAGGGCCACAGCTCCGTTCTTTGTCTTCCAAGTCTTCTGTGTTGGCCTCTGGTGTCTGGATGAGTACTGGTATTACAGGTGAGTTCCCTTCACTACAAACTTGTTTTGTTGACCTATCATCGATAATAATAATAAAAATAATGGACACTTATATTGCGCTGGTATCCGCCAAGTTTGACGCTCATGGCGCATGAACATTATTACCCCTGTCATCGGGCCAGTTGTATCATTCCTAGAACCATCTCAACTCCCTGGGGAGTATGCAGCCCATGCTGCCAAATGTGTAGCGCAACAAGCTTAATTAAACACAATTACCATCTCTGCCCTCACAGGTCCCCATTTATACTCCTGGGTGAAGAGAAGCAATTATAGTTAAGTGTCTTGCTCGGGGAAACAACGACCATGGTCGCAGCTAGGATTCGAACCCACATTCTGACGACTCAGCCATCAGAACACAAATCCAATGCACTAAACCATGGCACCCCTTAGCCCTACTTCACACGGAGGCCACTCTGATCCACTAAATTTCCAATATGTTCTTCACCAACCTTTAAAGCATACAAGCCACTGTTGTCCTTTCCAAGTAATCTTACAAAATCAACTGAGTGCTACCCAAGGACACTGTAAATAAGACCATCTCAGATTACATACTCATCACACACTGAAGGCCATTACAAACCACAGTCTTTAGTGGTTTTGTATAGGTGTGTTTACAGTCAAAATACATGGTCAGGTTTACAGCTGGTTGTAGCTGGTTGTTTGAACATATTAGTATGGCCTGCAATGTATCAATGGGAGACCACTTTACCCTGCAATCTCAGTGGTGTGACAGTACACAGAAGGGTAACCATATGAGGCCACTGGCAACAACTGCAACAGCTTGGAGTGGCCTGAATGGGTGGTTTCAAAAATTGCACTGATTGTAGGAGGGTTAAAAGATATAGATGATGACATCAGCGACTCAAACCTTTTACAATTAAACTCTTACACAATGTATTGTCCTTTGGTATGTGTAGTATCTTTACTCTGTTCATGCTGGTTACATTCGAAGCCACATTGGTACAACAACAACTGAGGAATCTTGCAGAGATCAGGAAAATGGGAAATAAACCATTTTTTATCCAGGTTAGTTCAAGAGTGGACACGGCTGTATTTAATAAATTCAACACAAAGGAATATTTCCTAAACAAATATGTGACCCGCTCTGGGTAAACCCGAAACTTCTCGGCATTTACCATAATGCATAACAGCCATGAAAAGGTCAAAAACTGACCCCAGGGACCAGTTTTCATGTCACCATATAGAGCATTTTCTCTAGAGTTTGATGGAAAAAGAAAAATCCTGAAACGTTGTTGGGAACATTGTTAATTTTCACGATAAATGTGGGAGGTCACTTTTGAAAATTGGGTTCAAGTTTAGGGTTTTGCCAGAGTCAGTCACATATTTCTGTGATAAAGCTGAAAAATTTCCGATTGTTTTCACTGGATTGTGTTATTACTAACTTTACAATAATTATGTTTTTCATCAATGTTACTGTTTTGATTTATTCAATGTTTGCTAAGCCTTTAAGTGTAATTCCTTCACCATATATGTATATAATGTTTAAAATTATTATTGTCATCAGTTTTTTTTAGGTAAAACTTGTAGCTTTGCATGGTGAAGAGGATAAGTAAGACTAATTGCGGTGACACCATGTGAAATTCTCATGTTTTTTTTAAAAGAAAATTAATCATATAATTAATTCCTTCGTTTATATTCTAATCAGGTTTACCGCAATCGTAAGTGGCGTCCCATCATGAGCAACGAGCTGATTCCCGGTGACATCTGTTCCATTGGGCGTTCACAGAACGAGAACCCGGTACCCTGCGATATGCTTCTCCTAAGAGGACAGTGTATTGTTGATGAGTCGATGCTTACTGGAGAGTCAGTTCCTCAGATGAAGGTAAAAAGACCGTTTATCAGGAGAATCAGAATGAGGCTCATGTCCAATGTAGTCTGGTGCCCTTCAAACAATTATTTGCCAAGGCACCTTCTCAAAACTATTCCGGGATAACTTGCAGGGAGATTTCCCTGCAGTTGATTTTTCAACCCGTAAAGTATCCCCAAGCAGTCCAAATCTATTGCGGATAAGTTTGCAGGGAAAGTATTGAAACTAGACCAGGCAGTTTGTTTACATGAAGACTAAACCACAGACATTGAGATTGTTATCTACTGGAAGCCAGCGGGTGGTCCCTGCTGGGAGGATTTGCGGTTTGATCACTGGCCGAGTGATTGTGCTGTTACTATTGCCGAAGAACATTTCATTCTTAAAATCTTCACGGTATTGAAGAATTTCGGATCTGTATTACTTTTTATTTAAAAGTAAACCTATGTGTTCTGTTGCTAAAGGTCTGGTTCTTTCATTGACAACAAGTAAGACTAGATTGTCCTTGATCAATACTCTCACAAAATAAATCAGGCATGTCACTTTTCATAAACATTGCCTGGCTTCTCAAAACCGCAAAGGGTTGTGAGATCTTATCAGTTGGCCAAACCGCAGACTGCTGTTTGGAATTGTGAATAGGCAGTCAAGTTGTCAGATAACTAAGATGTAATGTACAGAAGAATTTAAGATTATCGGTTTGGCTTGCGGTAATGCCATATGGGTTATCTCAACTATCGCAAAGTAATAATGTTGGTTATGATAAGAATGCTTTTGTTCTTTTCTACGTTGCGACTGGCCCACTCTAGTACAGCAAGAACTGCAGAAGGTTTTTCACAGACACTCGGAAAGCAGTGCTATACACACGTCAGTGTGGGGCAAAATTAAATCAATTGGCCTACTCTAGTCATCGTCAGCAATCTCCTAAAATGTAGAGAAGGCCAATACAGATCTTATCAGAACCAACAATCTGACTTATTAGCGATAGTTAACCCTCCTAATCTAGTTGCACTTTATTTGGAAGTTGCTATAGAGGTCAAAACCAGTCAACTGCCTGTTTTGACTGTTGACCCAAATGTGCACACAGGGACATTTTTGACTGGTTTTGACTGTCATTTTGACCACCCTGAACAATACCAGACAATGCTTTTACCAGTCAAAAATGGTTGACTCATTTTGACCTGTAAATGTACTTACTACATGTAAGGTTTGATAATGTTCGACTTTTAAGTGCACTAGATATACATTTTGACTGTTTTTTAACCTTGTAGTAGTAGGAGGGTTAAGATAACCATACGGTGTTACCGCAAACCGAACCCTGAACGATACTCCACCAATCAAAGCCCTAAAATCTTTTAGATTTAAGATTCTTCTTTTGCTTCCATTTTGAAGGAATCTGTTGAGACAACTGAAGGGGCTAATATCCTTGACATGCAGACAGATAGTAAGTTGCATGTCATCTTTGGTGGAACCAAGGTTGTGCAACACTCACCACCAAGCAAGTCGACCAGTGGACTCAAAGGCAAGTCTAATTTGTCTATCAAGAAAGAATCAAATAGTTCATAACCCAGTACCCATGGCATAATGCGAATATAGGATTTAGAGTTTTCTTAGCCCTCCCACTATAGCTGAACTTTAGTGGCAAGTACCTAATGCGGTCAAGACCAGTCAACTGCCTGTTTTGACTGTTGACCCAAATGTGCACACAGGGGCATATCTGACTGGTTTCTACTGTCATTTTGACCACCCTGAACAATACCAGACAATGCTTTTACCAATCAAAAACAGTCAACTTATTTTGACCTGTAAATGTACTTATTACATGATAAGGTTTGACAGTGTTTGACTTTTAATTGCACTGGACATACCTTGGCAAGTATATCAACATTTTGACTGATTTTGACGCTTGCAGTTACAGAAGGGTTAAACCCCATTTAGAGTGATTTGTGACAGCAGTTTGTGTTTCATGAACAGTATTTGTTCCTTATGTGTTGTAAAAACACTATTTTGTATTCTGTTTGTTGTGACATTAAGAATATCTCTTTTACAAGAATGATGCATTTATCTAACCTGCCTTCTTTAAAGTCCTCAAATTTTATTTTGTCTTGGTAGATATGTTTTTTAACCCTAACCACCTTGTTGATAAATTTGAAATGTCTTGTAATGGGAAGATTGTTACTCCTTCAATCTCAGTTAAATATCTGGGCATTACACTTGATCAGAGCCTAACTGGTGAGAACATTGTAACTTCTGTGATTAAAAAGGCAGGTGCTAGATTACGTTTTCTTTACAGACATGCTAACTATTTGAATGAGAGATCTCGTAAAACACTTTGTTCTGCTCTCATACAATGTCATTTTGACTATTGTTGTTCATCCTGGTTCTCTGCATTGTCGGTAAAATTGAAAAAAAGGCTGCAAGTTACACAAAACAAATTAGTCCGGTTTATTTTAAACATGGATTCTAGATCACATATTGGTCAAACAGAATTGAACAAGCTTGGCATGTTAAGCGTTAATGATCGTGTCACACAACTCAAGTTAAATCATGTTTTTACAATTTTTCATGAAATGGCACCAGACTACCTCTGTCAAAAATTTAGGAAGGTTTCAGATATGCATAATTATTCTACCAGGGGTAGTTCCACTAATTTTGTTGTTCCATGAATGAAAGGGCCTGAGTGCAATACCTTTTTTTTATACTGGAATTCATGAATGGAATTTACTTCCTAATAGCATCAAATGTTCCAACAATCATTATCAATTTAAAAGGGCAGTGAAAAAACACCTCTCTTCTCAGTCTAAATTTTAAAAAATCTAAAAATTTAAAAATTTTCTATTTTTTAATCGCTATTTTTTAATCACTATTCTTCGCTTTTTCTGTACATTTTTATTTGCCTTTTTTGTATTGTATTTGTTTGCCTGTGTGTTTTTAAGGACCCCGATGGAAATAAGCCGTGTTATACACAGCTTTTTGGGCTATCCTTGGCTTGGTAATCTGTTTATTTATATGTATCTCTTGTATTGTTGTTTTTATTGCCAAAATAAAAGTAAAGTAAAGTAAAGTAAACCTCAAATTCATCAAAAGTAATCAAATATTCAGCACTTTCAGAAACTGGTACTTTCACCTCTTCAAATGGGATAAACTTACTACCTGGCAAGAAGTACATGTCGTAAGTGCTGAATTACGAAAGATCAACGAAAATGCATGGTGCATTTTGAAGATAAGGGCATATTTCCAAAAGTGCACTGGAGGATTTTGGAGGATTCAGGAAGGTTCCTAACCAGAATACCTAGGGGTTAGGGTTAATGACCAATCATCAATATTGTAAAAATACAATTTATACATTTGACTTTCCTCAGTGAGCTGTTGTATAAGAATTAAAAAACAACACTTTTTATATCAGACTAATCCATAGTTGTATTCAGAATATAATTTATATTAGAAACTCACAAAACAGAATTTGATTGTTGTTTTAATATTCCCATATTGTTGACTTCATCTTTAGCGCATGACAATGGATGCATTGCATATATTCTCCGCACTGGGTTCAACACATCACAGGTAAGAAATGTTCAGTATAAAATAAAGAACCTTCATTAAGTCGTGTATTGTAAGATAAGAATCAGTGACCACTCTTATTAATGTTATTTACACAGACACTTTCAGAGTACCAGCATGTTTTCCCGGATATTATTGGCTTCTGAATGCTTCGTTGTCTCTACAAACTAAACCCCTCAAAAAAAGTTCTGCAATTCAAGTTTGAGGGATGATATCTTTCTTGTTACTGATGTATGAAAAAAGAAACTGGTGTCATTGAAAAGCTTGATTATTCCTCTTTACAATTATGCAATCATGGAATGCGCAGTCCTTCTGAATATGCAGCAAGGTCAAAAATGAAATGTTGCAAAATTCGTTGTTTTCAATAGTTAATTCATCCAAACTTTAATGACAAAACAATGATGACACAGACAATTTTTTTTCTCTCACTCTCTCCTCTCCTTCTTTTATTGAGAAATGGTTACATGTCAGTAAGTCAGTAGCGTGTAGATGACCCGAACACAGCAACCACGGCCTGACACCTCCTCCTCATGCTGTTCACCAGCCTCGTCACACGAAGCTGTGGGATGGCGTTCCACTCTTCAACAAGGATCAGCCGGAGTTGTCCAATTGCTTGGGCCTTTAGGAGATTCGATAAAGCGTGGCATCTTTAAACATCTTACAAACGACCACTCAGTAAACTGCAGCTCTACCTCACACAAACATTATTGAAGGCACCATTGACATTCATGCAAGACATGCACTGTCATCTGGGCACTATTCAAAACACATTGCATCTTCACAAGAAATGGAGACTTCGGTGTTGAAAACAATGCTTTTTGCAACATTTCACTTCAGACTTTGCCCTATATTCAGGAGTACTGCACATTCCATGATTACATAATCACGGCAGATGGCACATCATTGTAAAGAGGAATAATCAAGCTTTTCAATGACACCAGTTTCTTTTTTCATACATCAGTAACAAGAAAGATATCATCCCTCAAACTTGAATTGCAGAACTTTTTTTGAGGGGTTTATATTCCATGTGTGTGTTTGCTTTTTCTCATAATTTTTGCATTTCAATCACAATTTATAAGAATTTGCAAACTTAAACATAGGGCAGATTTAGGTTGTGTATTATTTTGATTCTGCCTATTTAGATAAAAAAAAAAATTTCATAGCTGTTAATGATTGACCTTTGACATGACCTTTTGACCTGACAGGGTCGTCTTCTACGCACCATCCTGTATGGAGTTAAGAGAGTAACAGCCAACACTCTGGAGACGTTTCTCTTTATTCTGTTCCTGCTCATATTTGCGATTGCTGCAGCTTCCTATGTGTGGATTGAAGGTAAGAACATCTGTCTATAGGTTGGTGAAATTCTTGCGTCGGGTGCTATACACACGTCGGTGTAGGGCAAAATTAAATCAATTATCTGTCTAGATATGGGTCACTTAAAACCCTTTTAATGTCACAATGGTCAAATTGCACCAGCCATGCCATCACAATAATCAAATTATGTTTAAGGAAAATTACAAGGCAGGTCGAAACCAGTCAGCTAAACAAAAGCATATCCTAGGGGCATAGTTGATGTACAAA
Source organism: Zoroaster sp. YZ-2022 (assembly GCA_029582265.1). Classification (NCBI taxonomy): domain Eukaryota; kingdom Metazoa; phylum Echinodermata; class Asteroidea; order Forcipulatida; family Zoroasteridae; genus Zoroaster; species Zoroaster sp. YZ-2022. The sequence goes on along the minus strand of CM055835.1, from coordinate 26,035,237 downwards.
ACCAAATGGTGGACAATTGCGTCAAGAGAAACAGGGTTTTGATGATAAATAATCACATTGCAATTTGTTCCTTGAAGAGAATATTATACATAAGATTGGTAGCTTTGCATGGTGAAAAGGATAAGTAAAGACTGTTTGCAGTGACACCATGTAGTAAGATTTGTAGCTTCGCATGGTGAAAAGGATAAGTAAAGACTGTTTGTGGTGACACCATGTAGTAAGATTTGTAGCTTTGCATGGTGAAAAGGATAAGTAAAGACTGTTTGCAGTGACACCATGTAGTAAGATTTGTAGCTTCGCATGGTGAAAAGGATAAGTAAAGACTGGTGACACCATGTAGTAAGATTTGTAGCTTTGCACTGTGAAAAGGATAAGTAAAGACTGTTTGCAGTGACACCATGTAGTAAGATTGGTAGCTTTGCATGGTGAAAAGGATAAGTAAAGACTGTTTGCGGTGACACCGTGTAGTAAGATTTGTAGCTTTACATGGTGAAAAGGATAAGTAAAGACTGTTTGCAGTGACACCATGTAGTAAGATTGGTAGCTTTGCATGGTGAAAAGGATAAGTAAAGACTGTTTGCAGTGACACCATGTAGTAAGATTGGTAGCTTTGCATGGTGAAAAGGATAAGTAAAGACTGTTTGCGGTGACACCGTGTAGTAAGATTTGTAGCTTTACATGGTGAAAAGGATAAGTAAAGACTGTTTGCAGTGACACCATGTAGTAAGATTGGTAGCTTTGCATGGTGAAAAGGATAAGTAAAGACTGTTTGCAGTGACACCATGTAGTAAGATTGGTAGCTTTGCATGGTGAAAAGGATAAGCAAACACTGTTTGCGGTGACACGATGTAGAAATTCTCTTTTGAGTAGTAATTAGTTCTGATAAGAACTGGTGGTTACAACTTGACGTTTCAATCAGTATGCTCTGATCGTCTTCAGGAGAAGAGCATACTGATTGAAATGGTCAAGTTTATAACCACCGGTTCTCTTCAGAACTAATTACTACTCAAGATTTTTTTACATGGTGTCACTGCAAACAGTCTTTACTTAATATTATACATGAATTAGATTTCTTTGTGTCAAACTATCTAGGATGGAAGTAGGGAATTAAACGTTAATCAAAAGTATTAAGGAAAATGAATCTCTTCCATCATTGTATCAGCTAGAATTTTTGTTATCAGCTAGAATTTTTGTTAGCTAGAATTTTTGTTATCGGGTAGAATTTTTGTCATCAGCTAGAATTTTTGTTATCAGCTAGAATTTTTGTTATCAGCTAGAATTTTTGTCATCAGCTTGAATTTTCACACCAAACATATCGGCTAAGAAAACATGTATTGCATAGTAGCATTTAATTCCATGTAGAAGTTTATCACTTCACAGTAGACAAAATTAACAGACCTCTCCGTGAAAAGTTTTTTTCTAAAATGTTTGATATTATTCCTATTTTAAGGTACGAAGGATCCAGACAGAAATAAGTACAAGTTATTCTTGGAGTGCACCCTCATCCTAACGTCTGTAGTACCTCCTGAGCTACCTATAGAACTCTCACTAGCCGTCAACTCATCACTTCTAGCACTGAGCAAACTGGGTAAGTCATAGATATCACCCAACCCAACCTATATCTCGGAACCCGCTGCTATATAGGATTCTAGCCCGTCAATCGTCATCGCGCAAGCTTGGGGGTCGAGAGGTTAAGATGTCTGCACTAGTAAGCAGGATGTTGTGGGTTCAAATCCCGCCCGAGTCACCTGTGTAGGGCAAAACTAAATCATAAGTCATAGATATATCAAACAATTTCATCAAACACAACAACAATTTTTCTGAAAGAAACCAACTTTCTTTCTTTTCCCCCTTGGTAAAATTTAGACAAGACCTTGTTTCATAAGAGACTGCCTCAAAAAGGCATGTTTTCAGCTGTTACAGGGAAGGTACAACATTGGTAATGTTGGCAAAACTGCTTCTGTGAGTATGCTTACTCTCTTTGAATCAAGATATACATTAAAGGGAAAGCTATGTGTAAGCAAATGGGCCTAGGGAGTTAGGAAGGATTCAGGTTATGTGTAAGCAAATGGGCCTAGGGAGTTAGGAAGGATCCAGGTTATATGTAAACAAATGGGCCTAGGGAGTTAGGAAGGATTCAGGTTATGTGTAAGCAAATGGGCCTAGGGAGTTAGGGTTAATGACAGTCAGTTGCCATAAAAAAGGATGTACTCAATTTGTTTCTTTCCTATAATTGAATTCTTATACAACAGGTGTGTATTGTACAGAGCCATTTCGAATCCCATTTGCTGGTAAAGTGGATATGTGCTGCTTTGATAAGACGGGGACTCTAACCAGCGACAATCTGGTGGTACAAGGAATCGCCGGACTCAAGTAAGTTGAAAGAAAGGGACAAATCACCAACCACAAAAATCCTGACTAAGTCAGAAGATTTCCAGGCCTTGAAAAAGTAATTTTCAATGTTTACCTCTTGAAGTATTTTTGACAGTTCTTGTCAAACTTCATGCTCAAACATTAATATTCCATGTGTCAAGCTAAACAATATTTCTCATAACATGAAGAAGAAGCTGTTTTAAAGTTGGTAATGTTGGCAAAACTGCTTATTGGAGTATGCTTACTCTTGCTAAATAAAGATATCAATTATTGAGTAACCTGTGAAAGTTTTAGCATATTATGTTGTGTCTGTAATGAGATGATGTAAAATGCATTCAGATTTGCTGTGTTCATTCTAATGTGGTATGTAAGAAACCAACTTTCCAATAAACTTGTTGGCACTTATTTCACTTTTCTTCAAAATTCAAAATTTATTTCTAGGGAAGATTGATACCATCAACAGCTTTTTCACCCAAGTTCATTACATTAAAATCTGACAATTCTATACCTTACTTTTAACCCTAACCATGCTTGGGTAACTTTCTTGCCACCCTGCTGAATGCAACAACAGTGGTCAATGATCGAGGCCTGCTGGGTGCAACAAGATCCATATGTGGGTGGATCTTGTTGCACCTAGCAGTGAAGGGTTCATTAAATTGGACTGTTTTTTTCAAGCACAGTGCTGTCTGCAACAACATACAACAAGGGGATCTTGTTGCACTGAGCAGGGTAATGCTGAAGACACAACACAGACTATTTGCTATACAAACACAGTCCAGTGCTGAATGCAACAAGATACAACAGATTGAGTCATCAGTACTGGCTGCTGAATGCAACAACGTCCATCGGAATTTTACAACTGTTGCATCCTGTTGCATTTAGCATAGTTAGGGTTAATGGAGATACCAAAGAACGATATATACAAATGGGCCCTTTGATTTTTACTGTGATATCATTTTAAAACTGCTCCTAACCCAACATCATTGTGGTCTCTTTTCCAGGGATGGTTCCAAAATCTGTCTGATTGCTGACTGCCCCATTGAGACACATCAGGTACTAGCCACATGTCATTCATTGGTACAGCTGGATGACGCACTAGTAGGTGACCCCTTAGAGAAGGCAACCCTTACTGCTGTAGACTGGACACTAACTAAAGGTTAGATAATGCTTGAATTGATATGCATATTCATTAGGCTTGGGTGGTTCCGGCGGGTACCTGGTTCTACCCGATTCCAAATTGAGAATCGGAACCGCGGTTCTACTCTTTTAAAGAATCAGGTACCCGCAACCGAGACCTTCAAATACCCGAATCCCAGAGCCGGCTGGCATATACCCAATTCTGAGGACCAACTCGGCTCCAATTGAAATAACCAGTTGTCTGAGTTCCAACTCGAGAGTCGAGAGCCACTGGCTCCAGTCAAAATACCCGATTCTCTTTGATGAGCGAACAACAAAATGTAACTCTAGACTGCAGCGAACTTGTCATATGCAAATTCGTGTATTGATCATCAGACTTGTATGAGTAGAAGTACTTTAAAACAATCTTCCTCTCCACATCTGTCAAGCTACCTCCATTGACTCCTTGAAATCTCTTTTAACCCTCCATTATAGCTGCACTTTAGTGGGAAGTAGCTACAGAGGTCAAAACCAGTCAACTGCCTGTTTTGACCGTTGACCCAAATGTGCACACAGGGGCATTTTTGACTGGTTTTTACTGTCATTTTGACCACCCTGAACAATATCAGACAATGCTTTTACCAGTCAAAAACGGTCAACTCATTTTGACCTGTAAATGTACTTACTACACGTAAGGTTTGCCAGTGTTTGACTTTTAAGTGCACTAGATATACCTTGGCAAGTATATCAACATTTTGACTGATTTTGACCCTTGTAGTAGTAGGAGGGTTACATTTTGTAAAGTGCTTTAGATTCTGTATTAAGCACTATGTAAATGTGAACTATATTTCTTATTATTATTTGTGTAACTCCTCCCAGGTGATGTAGTCATTCCTAGACGTATCCGTAGCCAGCCCCTGAAGATAGCCCAACGATACCACTTTGCTAGTGCCTTGAAGAGAATGGCTGTATTGGTGTCTATGCAGGAAGCGGGGTCTACAGAGTGTAGTTACATAGCTATGGTAAAAGGAGCACCAGAGACACTCAGATCTATGGTAAGCTCGTAGTATGTAGGATTTCAGGCTTTGCATGGTGGAGATAGATGTTATTGAGTCCCTTCGGGTACACCATGTAATAATCTCTTCTTGGAAGAAGTGATGGCTCTGAGAAGAGCCGGTTGTTCCTTCTCAACGTTTCGACTAGTCTACTCTAGCCGTCATCGGGAGACGAACAACCGGCTCTTCTCAGAGCCATCACTTCTTCCAAGAAGCTCGTAGTATTTCACAATAGATGGGTTTCACTTGATGTCACTACAGTTGTTATCAGTATGGTCAAAATTATTCAGTACAACTTGGGCAAAAAAAAAAATGTCGCCGGTTTCTGGTTTCAGCGCACATTTTGCCTCAGACCAGCGCGTCAGCATTTTTAGTTTTCTTTGTGTTTTTTTGCTATGAAACGATGTCCAATTGCAGCCAAAATGGCTGCATCGATTGGAATTCTGCTGCACTGTGTTTTAAATTACTTTTAAAAACGTTTGCCCGATTTGTGCGGCCTCACATTGTGCTGAACAATCTCTAGTGTATATTACTGTGAAGGACAAATCTGAGTATTTGACACATCGTGACAACCCTAGATCTGAGTATTTGACACATCGTGACAACCCTAGATCTTAGTATTTGACACATCGTGACAACCCTAGATCTGAGTATTTGACACATGGTGACAACCCTAGATCTTAGTATTTGACACATCGTGACAACCCTAGATCTGAGTATTTGACACATCGTGACAACCCCAGATCTTAGTATTTGACACATCATAGTATTTGACACATCGTGACAACCTTAGATCTTAGTATTTGACACATCGTGACAACCCTAGATCTGAGTATTTGACACATTGTGCCAACCCTAGATCTGAGTATTTGACACATCGTGACAACCCTAGATCTTAGTATTTGACACATCGTGACAACCCTAGAGCTTAGTATTTGACACATCGTGACAACCCCAGATCTTAGTATTTGACACATCGTGACAACCCCAGATCTTAGTATTTGACACATCGTGACAACCTTAGATCTTAGTATTTGACACATGGTGACAACCCTAGATCTGAGTATTTGACACATTGTGCCAACCCTAGAGCTTAGTGTTTGACACATCGTGACAACCCTAGATCTTAGTATTTGACACATCGTGACAACCCTAGATCTGAGTATTTGACACATTGTGCCAACCCTAGAGCTTAGTATTTGACACATCGTGACAACCCTAGATCTTAGTATTTGACATATCGTGACAACCCCAGATCTTAGTATTTGACACATCGTGACAACCCCAGATATTAGTATTTGACACATCGTGACAACCCCAGATCTTAGTATTTGACACATGGTGACAACCCTAGATCTGAGTATTTGACACATCGTGCCAACCCTAGATCTGAGTATTTGACACATCGTGACAACCCTAGATCTTAGTATTTGACACATCGTGACAACCCTAGATCTGAGTATTTGACACATGGTGACAACCCTAGATCTTAGTATTTGACACATCATGACAACCCTAGATCTGAGTATTTGACACATCGTGACAACCCCAGATCTTAGTATTTGACACATCGTGACAACCTTAGATCTTAGTATTTGACACATCGTGACAACCCTAGATCTGAGTATTTGACACATTGTGCCAACCCTAGATCTGAGTATTTGACACATCGTGACAACCCTAGATCTTAGTATTTGACACATCGTGACAACCCTAGAGCTTAGTATTTGACACATCGTGACAACCCCAGATCTTAGTATTTGACACATCGTGACAACCCCAGATCTTAGTATTTGACACATCATGACAACCCCAGATCTTAGTATTTGACACATCGTGACAACCTTAGATCTTAGTATTTGACACATGGTGACAACCCTAGATCTGAGTATTTGACACATTGTGCCAACCCTAGAGCTTAGTATTTGACACATCGTGACAACCCTAGATCTTAGTATTTGACACATCGTGACAACCCTAGATCTGAGTATTTGACACATTGTGCCAACCCTAGAGCTTAGTATTTGACACATCGTGACAACCCTAGATCTTAGTATTTGACATATCGTGACAACCCCAGATCTTAGTATTTGACACATCGTGACAACCCCAGATATTAGTATTTGACACATCGTGACAACCCCAGATCTTAGTATTTGACACATTGTGCCAACCCTAGATCTGAGTATTTGACACATCGTGACAACCCTAGATCTGAGTATTTGACACATCGTGACAACCCTAGATCTGAGTATTTGACACATCGTGACAACCTTAGATCTTAGTATTTGACACATGTGACAACCCTAGATCTGAGTATGTGACACATTGTGCCAACCCTAGATCTTAGTATTTGACACATCGTGACAACCCTAGATCTTAGTATTTGACACATCGTGACAACCCTAGAGCTTAGTATTTGACACATCGTGACAACCCTAGATCTGAGTATTTGACACATCGTGACAACCCTAGATCTTAGTATTTGACACATCGTAACAACCCTAGATCTTAGTATTTGACACATCGTGACCAGGGTTGTCACCAGACCAAATTGAGTGCCGGCTAATTTTATCGATTGCGAGCGTAGTGAGCGGAGCGAACGGAGCGCAGCTCCTCACGGCCGGGGGTCCAGGGGCCCGCTGAAGGGCCCCTGGTGCGGTCCGGGGGCAACGCCGCAGTGGGGGTCGAGGGGGCGAAGCCCCCCGAAGCTCCTGGGTTTTAGCTTTTAAGAATGGATTTGGAGGGCTCACCTTTCACATAATTTGTTGTATAATAGTATGATATTATCATACTATTATACAAGAATTTATGATGTGAAGGAGTGCCCTCCAATGCAATTGACAACAATGTTGGCTCAGAAAAACTGAAACTTCTGTATGGCCTACCAGGTGTCCACATTTCGCTATTAAACTTAGATGCCAGCTTCTGTTTTTTGATGAGGTGGTAACACTTGAGCAACCGGGCCGCGTCAGGCATAGCAGCTCCGAGTTTTTGGCCTAAACCACAGTGGCGAAGACTCTGTAGCGTGATCAGTTCCCCGGTCAGTTGTACTCGAACACGAAGATGTGGTCGCAGAAGAATGTCTCGAATATGCCTTCTCGCTTGACCGGCTGCCGTGTATATCACTGCCGGTCCCTTGCTTAGTAGTGGCGAGAGAAAAGCTGGTGATACTTTTCTCATGAAGTGCGACATAATTATTTTGATCAAAACACTTCCAAAAACGTTCACAAAACTTTTCATGAATGGGCGGAGGGACGCGTGAATAATTTTCCCTTTGCTGAGCACATCGCGGAAAGCTAGACGTTTACGAAGTCACGCTTATCCAACCTGAAATTTACGTACATCGACATTACGAAGCACGTCGCATCATTTTGCACGCGGTAGAGACTAGTGGCATTAGCTCATCGTGCAGGCGCAAACAACCAATCATAATGGGGATTCCCAGGTCTTTTCCCTGACGTCATAAATAAATGCTAATTAGTGTATTTGTTTGTACCGCTACAAACTGAGATTTATTTTATAATATCGTACGATGTTTTAATTGATCTATAGACTAAAGCCCTCAAAATAATGGCAAATAAATGAAGAATACGTGAACTTTTTAAAACTTTTATTACTGTTTAATGAAATATTCACACATTTTTTGTGCCGGTCGGTAAGACATCAATTTGCGTTTGGTGCCGGTCGGCCAGAGGGAGTGCCGGTTAGACCCGACCGGCGCCGACCGGCGTAGCTACAACCCTGATCGTGACAACCCTAGATTTTAGTATTTGACACATCGTGACAACCCTAGATCTTAGTATTTGACACATGGTGACAACCCTAGATCTTAGTATTTGACACATGGTGACAACCCTAGATCTTAGTATTTGACACATCGTGACAACCCTAGATCTGAGTATTTGACACATCGTGACAACCCTAGATCTTAGTATTTGACACATGGTGACAACCCTAGAGCTTAGTATTTGACACATCGTGACAACCCTAGATCTTAGTATTTGACACATCGTGACAACCCTAGAGCTTAGTATTTGACACATCGTGACAACCCTAGAGCTTAGTATTTGACACATCGTGACAACCCTAGATCTTAGTATTTGACACATGGTGACAACCCTAGATCTTAGTATTTGACACATGGTGACAACCCTAGATCTTAGTATTTGACACATCGTGACAACCCTAGATCTGAGTATTTGACACATCGTGACAACCCTAGATCTTAGTATTTGACACATGGTGACAACCCTAGATCTTAGTATTTGACACATGGTGACAACCCTAGATCTTAGTATTTGACACATCGTGACAACCCTAGATCTTAGTATTTGACACATCGTGACAACCCTAGAGCTTAGTATTTGACACATCGTGACAACCCTAGAGCTTAGTATTTGACACATCGTGACAACCCTAGATCTAAGGTACCCATAAACAGTGGTTGTTTTAAGACGGTATTTGCCATTGGTGATTGGCCAAATTGGATTTGACACCTATTTATCCTTTTTTTTGTTTTATTTTATAACATACCACTCTTTGAATCCTTCCAGTTTTCCACTGTGCCTGATGACTATGATGAGGTTCACTCTCAGATGTCAAGACTTGGAGCAAGAGTCTTAGCCCTTGGCTACAGGAAAGTTGGACGTCTCTCACCACAGCAGGTGAAATTATTTCAAATCTTTCATCTGTGGTGTGCCATGGTCGAGCGGTTTAGTGCATCGGATTTGTGTTCTGATGGCTGAGTCTTCAGAATGTGGGTTCGAATCCCGACCGCAACTGTGGTACTTGTGTCCCTGAGCAAGATACTTTAGCATAATTGCTTCTCTCCACCCAGGAGTAAATGGGTACCTGTGAGGGCAGAGTTGGTTGTTGTGTTTGATTAGCCCTATATGCGCCGAAATGGCAGCAATTGAGCTGTATACTCCCCAGGGAGCCGAGATGGTTTCAGGAATGATTTATGAGCCTGATGAGCAGGGGTAATAATGTAATGCGCCTTGAGCACCAGTTTGGTGGATACGTGCGCTATATAAGTCTACATTATTATTATTATTATTATTACTTGAAGCTACATTTAACATGCCTTTTCTTTTCTAGTTTGTGCCAAAAATCTAAATTGCTCAGTTGGTACAGCTCCAGTATTTTAATCAGGAGGTCGCTGGTTCAAGTCTTGCTTCAGTAAATGTTTCTTTTCAAAAATGTTAATTTAAAGTATGTTATTTGAATGTTTGATGTATGAAGTTGAGTTTTTATTGCAATGATTAAACTGTTCAATCAGTATATTATATTTACGTGTTTTTTCAGGTTTTTTTCTTGTTACAATTTCCTTTAGTTCTGTCCTCTATTTCTTCCTTTTTTCTTCCTGCCTAGAAAAAGAGGAAAGATGTGTAAATTTAACGACAGAAGTAAAATAGTTATAGAGCTTTAATTTGATATCAATGGATGTTTGCCCTACATCTATGAAGTACTGTGTACTCGGTGCTTTCCGATGTCTGCACTCCTAAGCAGAAGGTCCTGGGTTCAGGTCATGCCCATGTCGTCTGTGTAGTTTGTTTCCCCCCACAGACACTCAAAAAGCACTGAGTATAAAGTGCTTCATAGATAGATCAGTGTAAGGCAAAAGTCAAATCAATTGTCTTTTTTTCCCAGATACGTGATATGCACCGTGATGAGGTTGAATGCAATCTCACCTTTGCTGGTTTTGTTATCATCTCCTGTCCACTCAAGTTTGACTCTAAGGCTGTCATTAAGGAGATACAGCATGCTTCACATCATGTAAGTTATAACCGACATCTTGGTAATTAATACAGGAAACCTTGTACCTTGTACCTTGTAGATATAAACCCCCGAGGACTCCTCATGGAAGTATAAACTGGAGGTTTGATGAGGGTAGTGCACTACATGTATAATTGATTTAGACTGGTTTGGAATATTGCGACAGATGTAGCGTCAACTGTGGTTTGATCTAGTTTGTTCCACATACTAATGGACTCGGGAAAAAAAGATTGTTTCATTATATCGGTGCTATCTATTGTTTTTGACATGAGTTGCTTGTCATGGGTTCGCCTTAATCTAGTTGGTTTTTGTGAGATGTAAAGTTCATTGTTTATATCCAGCTGGTTGTTCAATATTTAATAGGGCATGGTAAGCCGAGAGTGCTGTCTCATTTTCTCTATGGGAAGCCATCCAAGTTCTTTGATCATGGCTGAGACACTTGCTTGTTTCTTGTAATTGCCCATAACGAACCTTGCCGCTCGCCTCTGTACCTTTTCTAGATGGTCTATGTTTTTCTTAGTACCAGGGTGCCATGCTGCTGATGCATACTGGAGGTGTGGCTTGACCAGTGTTTTGTACAGTTTCTCTTTCACTGACGAAGTAGTAGAGTTGAAGTTTCTATTGATGAAGTTCAGGACTCTGGTAGCTTTCCCTGCTGCATATTGTGTTTGTTTATCCCATTTAAGATTATGTTGGATGCGTATACCAAGGTATTGTGCTTAGTTTCATTGTGCTTGTTTTAGTAAGAAAGAAAAAAGTCTTAATAATGTGAACTGCTTCTGCTCATAAACTGGAATCATCAATAGCACCAGGAATGTTAGTGGGATATCTAGAAAGGTTGATCATGGTTTTAACCATCCCTTGAAATATTTATGTGCTATCATTTTAATAAAATTAGTGAAATACTGTCCAAAAATTAATTTCTTTTATCCACATTGGGAATGAATACAAACAATCTGAATGCATTTTCAATATTTTTTGTTAATGACACAATGAAATAAGTTAAAACTTTCACAGGTTATTTCTTCTACATATCTCTTGATTCTTATAAAGTATGGATGCATTTACAGGCATTGGTTGGTTTCTGTACATATCTCTTGATTCTTATAAAGTATGGATGCATTTACAGACATTGGTTGGTTTCTGTACATATCTCTTGATTCTCATAAAGTATGGATGCATTTACAGACATTGGTTGGTTTCTGTACATATATCTTGATTCTTACAAAGTATGGATGCATTTACAGACATTGGTTGGTTTCTGTACACATCTCTTGATTCTTATAAAGTATGGATGCATTTACAGACATTGGTTGGTTTCTGTACATATCTCTTGATTCTCATAAAGTATGGATGCATTTACAGACATTGGTTGGTTTCTGTACATATCTCTTGATTCTTACAAAGTATGGATGCATTTACAGACATTGGTTGGTTTTCTGCTTGATTCTTATAAAGTATGGATGCATTTACAGACATTGGTTGGTTTCTGTACATCTCTTGATTCTTATAAAGTATGGATGCATTTACAGACATTGGTTGGTTTCTGTACATATCTCTTGATTCTTACAAAGTATGGATGCATTTACAGACATTGGTTGGTTTCTGTACATATCTCTTGATTCTTACAAAGTATGGATGCATTTACAGACATTGGTTGGTTTCTGTACATCTCTCTTGATTCTTACAAAGTATGGATGCATTTACAGGCATTGGTTGGTTTCTGTACATATCTCTTGATTCTTATAAAGTATGGATGCATTTACAGACATTGGTTGGTTTCTGTACATATCTCTTGATTCTTATAAAGTATGGATGCATTTACAGACATTGGTTGGTTTCTGTACACATCTCTTGATTCTTACAAAGTATGGATGCATTTACAGGCATTGGTTGGTTTCTGTACATATATCTTGATTCTTATAAAGTATGGATGCATTTACACACATTGGTTGGTTTCTGTACATATCTCTTGATTCTTACAAGTATGGATGCATTTACAGACATTGGTTAGTTTCTGTACATATCTCTTGATTCTTACAAAGTATGGATGCATTTACAGACATTGGTTGGTTTCTGTACATATCTCTTGATTCTTACAAAGTATGGATGCATTTACACACATTGGTTGGTTTCTGTACATATCTCTTGATTCTTACAAAGTATGGATGCATTTACAGGCATTGGTTGGTTTCTGTACATATCTCTTGATTCTTACAAAGTATGGATGCATTTACAGACATTGGTTGGTTTCTGTACATATCTCTTGATTCTTATAAAGTATGGATGCATTTACAGACATTGGTTGGTTTCTGTACATATCTCTTGATTCTTATAAAGTATGGATGCATTTACAGACATTGGTTGGTTTCTGTACATATCTCTTGATTCTTACAAAGTATGGATGCATTTACAGACATTGGTTGGTTTCTATACATATCTCTTGATTCTTATAAAGTATGGATGCATTTACAGACATTGGTTGGTTTCTGTACATATCTCTTGATTCTTACAAAGTATGGATGCATTTACAGACATTGGTTGGTTTCTGTGCATATCTCTTGATTCTTATGAAGTATGGATGCATTTACAGACATTGGTTGGTTTCTGTACATGTCTCTTGATTCTTACAAAGTATGGATGCATTTACAGACATTGGTTGGTTTCTGTACACATCTCTTGATTCTTATAAAGTGTGGATGCATTTACAGGCATTGGTTGGTTTCTGTGCATATCTCTTGATTCTCATAAAGTATGGATGCATTTACAGACATTGGTTGGTTTCTGTACATATCTCTTGATTCTTACAAAGTATGGATGCATTTACAGACATTGGTTGGTTTCTGTACATATCTCTTGATTCTTATAAAGTATGGATGCATTTACAGACATTGGTTGGTTTCTGTACATATCTATTGATTCTTACAAAGTATGGATGCATTTACAGACATTGGTTGGTTTCTGTGCATATCTCTTGATTCTTATGAAGTATGGATGCATTTACAGACATTGGTTGGTTTCTGTACATGTCTCTTGATTCTTACAAAGTATGGATGCATTTACAGACATTGGTTGGTTTCTGTACACATCTCTTGATTCTTATAAAGTGTGGATGCATTTACAGGCATTGGTTGGTTTCTGTGCATATCTCTTGATTCTCATAAAGTATGGATGCATTTACAGACATTGGTTGGTTTCTGTACATATCTCTTGATTCTTATAAAGTATGGATGCATTTACAGACATTGGTTGGTTTCTGGACATGTCTCTTGATTCTTACAAAGTATGGATGCATTTACAGACATTGGTTGGTTTCTGTACACATCTCTTGATTCTTACAAAGTGTGGATGCATTTACAGGCATTGGTTGGTTTCTGTGCATATCTCTTGATTCTCATAAAGTATGGATGCATTTACAGACATTGGTTGGTTTCTGTACATATCTCTTGATTCTTATAAAGTATGGATGCATTTACAGACATTGGTTGGTTTCTGGACATATCTCTTGATTCTCATAAAGTATGGATGCATTTACAGACATTGGTTGGTTTCTGTACATATCTCTTGATTCTTACAAAGTATGGATGCATTTACAGACATTGGTTGGTTTCTGGACATATCTCTTGATTCTTACAAAGTATGGATGCATTTACAGACATTGGTTGGTTTCTGTACATATATCTTGATTCTCATAAAGTATGGATGCATTTACAGACATTGGTTGGTTTCTGTACATATCTCTTGATTCTTATAAAGTATGGATGCATTTACAGGCATTGGTTGGTTTCTGTACATATCTCTTGATTCTTACAAAGTATGGATGCATTTACAGACATTGGTTGGTTTCTGTACATATTCTCTTGATTCTCACAAATTATGGATGCATTTACAGACATTGGTTGGTTTCTGTACGTATCTCTTGATTCTCATAAAGTATGGATGCATTTACAGACATTGGTTGGTTTCTGTACATATCTCTTGATTCTCATAAAGTATGGATGCATTTACAGACATTGGTTGGTTTCTGTACATATCTCTTGATTCTTACAAAGTATGGATGCATTTACAGACATTGGTTGGTTTCTGTACATATCTCTTGATTCTTACAAAGTATGGATGCATTTACAGACATTGGTTGGTTTCTGTACATATCTCTTGATTCTTACAAAGTATGGATGCATTTACAGACATTGGTTGGTTTCTGTACATATCTCTTGATTCTTACAAAGTATGGATGCATTTACAGACATTGGTTGGTTTCTGTACATATCTCTTGATTCTTACAAAGTATGGATGCATTTACAGACATTGGTTGGTTTCTGTACATATCTCTTGATTCTTACAAAGTATGGATGCATTTACAGACATTGGTTGGTTTCTGTACATATCTCTTGATTCTTACAAAGTATGGATGCATTTACAGACATTGGTTGGTTTCTGTACATATCTCTTGATTCTTACAAAGTATGGATGCATTTACAGACATTGGTTGGTTTCTGTACATATCTCTTGATTCTTAATCTTATAAAGTATGGATGCATTTACAGACATTGGTTGGTTTCTGTACATATCTCTTGATTCTTACAAAGTATGGATGCATTTACAGACATTGGTTGGTTTCTGTACATATCTCTTGATTCTTATAAAGTATGGATGCATTTACAGACATTGGTTGGTTTCTGTACATATATCTTGATTCTTACAAAGTATGGATGCATTTACAGACATTGGTTGGTTTCTGTGCATATCTCTTGATTCTTACAAAGTATGGATGCATTTACAGGCATTGGTTGGTTTCTGTGCATATCTCTTGATTCTCATAAAGTATGGATGCATTTACAGACATTGGTTGGTTTCTGTGCATATCTCTTGATTCTTATAAAGTATGGATGCATTTACAGACATTGGTTGGTTTCTGTACATATCTCTTGATTCTTACAAAGTATGGATGCATTTACAGACATTGGTTGGTTTCTGTACATATCTCTTGATTCTTACAAAGTATGGATGCATTTACAGACATTGGTTGGTTTCTGTACATATCTCTTGATTCTTACAAAGTATGGATGCATTTACAGACATTGGTTGGTTTCTGTACATATCTCTTGATTCTTATAAAGTATGGATGCATTTACAGACATTGGTTGGTTTCTGTACATATCTCTTGATTCTTATAAAGTATGGATGCATTTACAGACATTGGTTGGTTTCTGTACATATCTCTTGATTCTCATAAAGTATGGATGCATTTACAGACATTGGTTGGTTAATAATAATAATAATAATAATAAAGATTTTTAGCGCGCACATATCCACCTACAAGGCCAAGGCGCGGAAACAAAGAAAAACATTAATACAAACAATATACAATGATAGTATTAGGGAAAACAAATTATGTACCGAGATACATGTACCTATAATGCAATTACAAATATACATCATCTTTGAAGAGTTGTGACATAAGATGAGTTTTAAGCATCGACTTGAATCTAAGGTACTATGACAAGATTTGAGTTTAGTTGAAGATGATTCCAGAGTCTCGGGCTCTGCGACACAGAAACCTTATCACCCAGTTCCCGTTTTGAGTTGCTTCCCTTGAGGAGTGACACATGTTGCTGGGCCATAGAATTGCGTGATGGAGTGTAGACTTTAAGTTAGAAATTCAGAAATATAATTGAGAGCAATGTTATTATTAAAAGATTTGTGAACAATTAGCATAAGTTCAAAACAATTCTCTAATGAAAACAGGAAGCCAGTGCAGTTCTTTCAAGATTGGCGGCGTGATATGGCATGACTTTCTGGACGAAGTCACAACACGAGCTGCTGTGTTTGTATATTATGTATGTGTGCTGAAGGCGAGATATGTTGATTCCCTTGCGGAAGGACCTTCGCCGAAGTAGAGAGCATTCCCCGTTATCAAGCCGTGATGTGACAAACGCATGTATAATTTGTTCAGCAGCACTTTTATTCAGAAGTATTTCCTAATTCGGCTTATATTTTGATATGGAATGATGATGATATCACGAACAATGTTGGAGATATGTGGTTTAAGTCATTGTTCGAGTCAAATATTCACCCAAATTACATTGCGTTACGTAATGAGAGGAGTTATCTGCAGTCCAATGGTGTAATAAATGGAAGAGAAACTTTAGACAATTGCTAATGGTGATCCAATATAGAACAAATTTGTTTTTTCATGGTTCAATTTCGGGAAAGTTTGTCTCATCCAACTTCGAAGATCTCTTGAATACATTTCTCCAGTGTTTTAATGCAGGAATCAAGCAGGTTCTTGAGAAGACGGTTAAAAGTAATGTAAACTGCGTGTCATCAGCGTAACATGGTAAATTTAAAATTATACTTCAAAATGATATCACGAACTGGAAGTATAAACAGTAAACCACTGTGGGCCGAGCACAGAGCCTTGGGGTACCAGAATAGTCAAGAGTAACAGGCTCGGAGATAGCGTTACCCATACAAACATGTAGGGGCCTATTTAAAGGTAGGATCTTACACCAATCCAGGGCTGAAAGTGTATCCATGTATTCCAAGATGATATGAAGGCGGAGAGAGAGGAGGATTTTGCAGATCGACACAGTGTGGCAAAAGCGGCGCTTAAGTCTAACAAAACTAATGCAAGGTGATTTTCCCATCCATGGCAGATAAAAATGTCATTATTGGCGCGAAGAAGAAGCAGTTCCGTTCCCCGAAAAAATGGTTTGTAGGCTGGACTGAAATGTGTCCGACTGGGTTATTAGCACCGCCGCGAACGTGTCAGAGATCCGATGATGAAACAACTCAATCACGATTGTTTTTCAAGGTACTTTAAATTAGCTACTGGTTCGGTAATTTTTGAGAAACTTCTTGTCCAAATTGGGTTTCTTTAGGGAGTGGTTTAACATGTGAGCAACCTTTCGCTATGAAACAAATCGGAAGAAGAGATCTGTTTACAATAATTGTGATATACTTAGCAAACACATCAATATTTTTGTTTTATTAGCGAAGGGGTTAATGGCACTGGATCAGAAGTTCACATGATTTTGATGGCCGATTTCATGATGGGTTTCTTGATCTCCGTGTGAATACTAGTAGTAAGGCTCAAACATGGACGGTCTACATTGTGGATCCTTGCGTGATGGTGTTTGTGATAGAATGACAGGGAACTGAGGGGAAAAGAGCGACGGATATTCTCAATTTTTGTGACAAAAAAAGTCTGAAAAAGCATTTGCGAGGTCCTGATCGATGTCGGTGTGAGGTAGATGGAAGCACTGGAGCTTTTGGGGTTTGTGAAACGCTTTTCAAATACAGCTGTTAAAAGGGTTAAGAGTTTCTGATCACCAGAGCTATCTTCCACAAGAGATGAGTAGTGAGTTATTTTTGCCTGGTTAATCATATTTCTTTACAATATCCGTTAGGTTACAGTATTCTTGCCGATGTACCCAAGTTTCCCATTGTCACGCCCATCTTAGTCTGTTGACGGTGACGGTAGTTTTCCTTTTGCACATACTGGATATCATCACATTAGAACCAGAAGTTCAGTTGTAGTTTAACAGTTAAAGTTTTTTTGCGGAACATGATCATCATCAAGATATTACCGGACAGTGATTCAAAGAGACTGACACAAGAATCCAGTCACCATCTTCCAAGGTTTACATTTTTCCAGTTGAGACTTCAATATCATGACATAAATCTTTTAATATTTTTCTTTTTTCCAGTGGCGGTAGTAGTTACAGAAATGGTAGGCGTATGGTAGGAGTTTTAAGGTTGTCCAAATTTACCATGATTGCATAATGATCAGATAAGCCAGGATGAATAGTTATATTCTCGAGATAAGAGGTGAAGAAATCCTTTCGGCGTTATCATGAGGTCAAGGACAAGTGACCATACCGATGAGTGGGTGCTGTGATGTGCTGTATAAGTCCATGAGCAGAGAGCAGCGATCTTAAGCTTAAACGATTTTATAATTGTTTGAAATAATGTCCATATGAATGTTAAAATCGCCGGTTAAAATAATGTCAGATGGGTGTAAGAGATAATCGATAATTAATTTTTCAAATTCCTGCAGAAAACTGGAGAAGTTTACATGTTTAACCATCAACATCCCTTTCTGGTCGATAAATATTAACAAGGGCGAACAGATCTAGGTGTTACACGTTACGCTCAGCCATTCTAAAGAATATGCAGAAATCGTTAGGTAGATCACTGCAACACTTTTCCTTGACTGACAGATAAACTGGACCTAAAGAATGAGGCAACCCTCCACGGTCTTTTATTGGTCTGGGGATATGATGGAGGAGAGTAGCCAGCAGGAGTACACTCACGGGTGGTGGCAAGTCATCATTAAGGGTTTTAAACCATGTCTAGGTTATGGCAACAAGATCCAAATTGTTTTGAAGTACAAAGTCAACAAATTCATCCGGATTTGTTATACATATGGATTGAGTATTCAAGACACAGAGCTGAAGTTTAGACTCATCGCGGAAATATTGGAGTTGAAGTTATGCCAATGTAAACGCTTTGTTGATGGGTTGAGTTCACTGCTGGGGTTGGTAAGGCTGGTGCTAGTTAGTTGTGTGTAAGTTCTCTGCACCAGCTTTTTTTACCTCTATGTAATGTGACGTGTATGTTTGGGGTTGATTAGCAAGTATTCCAAGACAGTTCAATTGACTCAATCCTAAATGAAGATAAAGCTACATCCAGTACATGGAGCATTACTGATTGAGTAGTTCATTACGGCTGTACTGTAGGAAATTTTATGGAGCTGAGTGGCGTTTGTGGGGTTTTGTTGATCAGTGTTTCAGGTCCGGGGTTTTGGGTTTGCGTCACCAAAAATTAAGAGTTCCCAGTGAAAGGTGGCAGATGAATTATCATAGTATGATATGGGACGCGTCTCAAGAATTTAAGATGGCGGATTTTAGTTGAACAATCTGTAGGTTGCGTATCTTGTAGCCATCTACTGATGAGTCATTGAGACACCATGGGCCGGCGTTCACACCAGATCCGGCAAGGCCATCAACGGAGGATCCAGATCTCTGCAAGGCGCTTATCAAACTGATCGCGGACGCGGCTCACATCTCTTAGTCTGATAATCGCATTGATCCCCAGCCTCGACCGTCGGGTTTCAACGGAAGTTCCACACTGCTCGTGTGACAGGTCAACTGCAAAGCGTCATTGATTTGTGCTGCGCAGGCTGCATATCGTTGCCGGGGTGATGCATGTCCCCAAAACACGCCAGCTCCTCGACGACCACATTCTACGGGCCCGTGCATAAGCAGCAGTAGCCGGCCCATGTCGCACAAGAAATAACGAACAACAACCAACAACACTAAACCTTATGGTAGTGTATATAATACTGCGACAAGAAAATACAAAATATGGATATACAAAAATGATTTTCAAATACTAATGAAAACCGGGTGGTATTATGATAAAAAACACGAAAACACGAAGCCTGATGAGAAGGAAACTGAATTCGATGCATATGGAGGTAAAAATGGTCCGAAGCATGTGGTTAAATCACGCCGCACGTTGTTGCATGCAGAACAGGGATGCAAAACCAAGTACCATCTAAATGATGTAATGTTCTTTTGTGCACAGAAATGCTGTGTTACGCGTTGGAACCAGTGTAATAAGGGGCGCTGCTCTGTTGCATAACCAACACTGGTTGTTTACAAGCTGCTCAGCAGTTTATTTTTTCAACCGCTACTCCAGTCTCGTTTGATTAGACCGAAGAAGTGGTGGGTCAAATTGCGCGGGTTCGATCCTGCGTTGCGTTCCTCACACTCACGCTTTTTGATCCACCTTGCGGATCAGATCTCCTTTGATCCCTTAATAAAGGGAGATCAAAAGGAGGATCGAATCCCGATAAGCTTGCGCTTAGATTTCCCCAGCTGTTGATAAGCCCCTTGATGATCGCCTGCAGGATCTGGATCCTCCTTTGATACGCCTTGCCGGGATCCAAGTGTGAACAGCGGCCATGGTCTGGATAGCAGGGAGTAGAATAAACGGGATGTAGACCTCCATTTGTCTGATCACAAAGTTGTTGATCCAAATAAAAGGCTTGTGGTCAAGCTACAGGTGTATATATCTTCAGCTAGCAGTACAGGCTATAATCTAAATCTGTGTTGACTGCACAAATAAAATGAAGATCCAAAATGTGTTAATATACACTTCAGTAAATTTAACTTACTGCACAGACATACAAAAAACAACAGTTTTTCTGTTTTATTGAAAGAAAACAAATGTACAAATACTCACATAAACGTCCAGTAGATTCCAGGTGTAATAAAGAAATCCACCTTAGTATAAAAATGAAGGACAAACTTGTAGCTACAAAACACTTACTTAGGCATTAAAAACTGGAGAGCTATGATGTTGCTTGTAAGAGGCGCTCATCACTCTTGTACATATCTCTTGGATTCTCATAAAAAGTATGGATGCATTTACAGACATTGGTTGTTTGGTTTGTGCATATCTCTGTGATTCTCAAAGTATGGATGCATTTACAGACATTGGTTGGTTTTGCTGTACATATCTTTGATTACTCATAAAGTATGGATGCATTTACAGACAGTTGGTTGTTTTACATATCTCTTGATTCTCATAAAGTATGGATGCATTTACAGACATTGTTGGTTTCTTCGCATATCTCTTTGATTCTCATAAAGTATGGATGCATTTACAGACATTTAATTGGTTTTCTGTACATATCTCTTGATTCTCCATAAAGTATGGATGCATTTACAGACATTGGTTGGTTTTTGTGTACAGTATGTCTCTTGATTCTCAAAGTATGGATGCATTTACAGGACATTGGTTGGTTTCTGCACATATCTCTTGGATTCTCAAAGTATGGATGCATTTACAGACATTGGTTGGTTTTCTGTACAACTCTTGATTCTCATAAAGTATGGATGCATTTACAGACATTGGTTGGTTTCTGTGCATATCTCTTGATTCTTTATAAAGTATGGATGCATTTACATATTGGTTGGTTTCTGTATATCTCTTCAGATTCTCAAAATTGGATGCATTTACAGACATTGGTTGGTTTTGTGTACATATCTTCTTGACTTTTCATAAAGTATCGGATGCATTTACAGACATTGGTTGGTTCTGTACATATCTTCATTCTTACAAAGTATGGATACATTTTACAGACATTGGTTGGTTTCCTGTACATATCTGCCTTTGATTCTTACAAGTATGGCGATGCATTTACAGACATTGGTTGGTTTCTGTACATATCTTCGATTCTTAACAGTAATATGGATGCATTTACAGACATTGAGTTGGTTTCTGTACATATCTCTTGATTCTTATAAAGTATGGATGCATTTACAGACATTGGTTGGTTTCTGTACATATCTCTTGATTTCATAAAGTATGGATGCATTTACGGTATTGGTTGGTTTCTGTACATATCTCTTTGATTCTTATAAAGTGTGGATGCATTTACAGTTTGGGTTTGGTTTCTGTACATATCTCTGGATTCTTATAAGTGTGGATGCATTTACAGACATTGGTTGGTTTCTGCATATCTCCAGTTCTTATAAAGTGTGATGCATTTACAGACATTATTGGTTTCTTGCACATATCTCTTGATTCTATAAAGTGTGGATGCATTTTACAGACATTGGATTTGGTTTCTGTACATATCTCTTGGATTCTCATACTAGTATGGATGCATTTACAGGCATTTTACCAAAGGTGTACACTGGCTTTCTCAGAATAGTCTCGATAGGGATTATTTCCAATCCTTACCATTAAAGGAAAAATACTAATAAGATCCAAAGCAGATTTATACATTTATTTAAAAACATTTTTCTTTATTTAGGTTGTAATGATTACGGTGACAACCCTCTGACTGCCTGCCACGTTAAGCACAAAGAGCTAAGAATTACAAAAGAAACAACAGATTACTCATCCTCAGCCCACCACAGAAAAGCTGACAGTAAGAGAACTTCTGCCGAGAACCATGTGCAGGAAGAAACACTCAGGATCCTCATACAAAGTAAAGATAAGCAAAATTTAAGTAATTCTGTGGAGTTAAATATTTGGTTTAGTTTGAAAATTTAAAGGAAGGTACATTCTGTATCTGTCAGTTACTGCAACAAACTCCGTGTGGATATATAAGTTGCAGGTGGTGGTGTAATAGATGAGCAAAATTTCATGATGAGCTCCCTTATGAAAGTAGTAATTTGGATTGTATCTAGCCTAGTCTTGAATGAGTCTATTAATTGATCTGTGCTTCCTTTATACATACTGGATAGTCGATTCCATTCAACGAGGGTTCTTGGGAGAAAGGAAAATTTGTAGCAGTCCTTCTTCGATTTGAAAGGGTGTGGGTGAACGTAGATTGATGATGTGATTTCCTAGTGAGAGTTTGATTTCTCCCTGTGGTTTGAGTTGGTAGTGGTCAGTAGTCGATAGCAGTTTTATGATGAACAGATTTATACAGGAGTGATAACCTGGAGATTGGTCTCGATTCCTCCAAGGATTTCCATTGTAATTTACTGATCATTGAAGAGGCCTACTCTTACTGACGGGAGATCACTTACATACAAATCTAGCTGCTCCTACGCTGTACTGCTTCAAGTCTATTTTGTGTTCTTGATGGTGCGGGTCCCATACACCAGCGCCCAGTAACTTTCGAGTTTGGGTCTGACCAAGGTTTATAGGCAATCTCCTTTACATGTGTAGAGCAATTGTGCAGAAGATTTCTCTGGAGTAATCCCAGGACTTGATAAGATTTAGAAGTGATGTT
>CM055835.1:25984427-26011652 GCA_029582265.1 Zoroaster sp. YZ-2022 | reverse complement strand
TAAACTGCAAAAAGGGAAGCTCCCCCCTTTCCCGGGGGAATATCGGGTTCCCGTAAATTCAGACCAATTAAACTACATAAATGGCCAATTGGGGGGCATCATTCTGAGAACCCCAAATTAAAAACTTTCGGGGTTTGGGGGCCCCAAACTAAAATCACATTTTTTTAAATAAATTTTTTTAAATTTTTTTTACTTTTCCAAAAAATTTTTGGGATTAAAATTTTAATAATCCTGGGGTCTAAATGTGCCCCCGGCGGGCCCGGGGTTTCAAGAAAAAATATCGCATAGAAGGCATTAGTTTTCGGATTCCATTCTTATTATTTTCATTCTTTTGACAAAAAGTTATCATAGTTTCATTGTTTAATCTGAAAAAAGGACCGAAATATGAGCTGAGCGTCCTGACTACACGGTAACTCAACGGGCCCGTGAAAATGCCAAAGGCGTTAGTGCGAATGGATATTTACTAGGTTGATGCTTACTTAAATTGGGGGTTTTTGCAATAATGGGTCTAATATTTAAAAAAAATCGATTCTGGTCGTCCAATAAAGGTGTTGGGCATGTTTATTTATGATGGTCATATGGTTTTAGCAGTTGAACGAAAATAGTGAGCAACATTGTCCTACTTTTTCAGGCGTATGTTTTAAATGTGCCGATAAGGGAACACACACTCTGGCGAGCCTTTGCATGGTGGGTGATTTAACTGCGTGCAATAGCCTACATGGCGCTGTAGCAAAATGAGCCATGGTTTATTGTTTTTGATCGGTGGGAGGGGTACGGCGGCGGGATTCTGATTATTTTCTGCAAATTCAAGTGCCATCCTCAAAAAAAATTTTCCCTTTTTTTTGAGGATTCCCGCACTGAATCAAATTACAACAAACAAATTTCCCCATTGAAAATCATTGCGACAATGGCGATTTCGGGAATGCAGAAAAAAAATTCCCGGCGGGAGTTGTAATCATCCATTATTTCATGATGCGTTGATATGACATGGGTTTTGACGTTGCTTTTAAACTGCTAATTCAATTGTGCTGCACCATAGTGCCCGGATGGTTGAGGGTTAGACAAACGTCCTGGTACAAGGGTTTTCATGCAGGGGCGCAATTTTTTTTTCTCGATGTCGTTAGCTTTGAAATCATGTTAAGGAAACAGGCGCCGCCCCGCACACACACAACTTGGGGCAAAATTACCGCAGCGTTACAAACAACTTCGATCTGCGTACATGTATGTACACACACACACACACACACACACACACACACACACACAGGTGCTCGTCCCACAAATTAACGGTACAGGTAAATTATAGTACCCGACCAGCGGAAACTGTATGCCATGGGCGACGTGCGCGTATGTCAGAGCTGATATAGAGATCCATCGAAGATCATGCTTTTCGTTGGTACTCATGTGTCGTTGGTGCTCTATACTTTGCACTGGTTACGCGTCAGCTAATTGCCAAATATTATGTATTACCGCAGACGGTCGATAAACAACCGCCCGATCCCGAGGGCCCGAGTGTGTTATGTTCTACGTACTGTATGCATGCACTGCGTATATTGTGTGCGTGTAGTGCGTATGTATACGGTATGTAATGTTACTGTACCCGACAGACAGCGTTTGCAAACTTTTAACAAAAGTTTTACAAATACAACATTGTTAGAAATAATTAACAATGCCCGCGCCAAAGATCGTTTAATACATCGAAAGAAACTGAATTTCTGGCAAAATCAACCAGTAAGTGTGAAAGCTGGATCGCTACAAAAGTAATATTTTGACAGGACGATCAATAAGTCAGTGGGGAGGAAAGGGTGGTAGGTCATCGTATTATCGTCCAATGTAAGTAATTACGCCTTTTCATTGAGTAGCGCACCTACGCAGCTTAACGCATTTCTCGGAAAACTTACAAGAATATGGCGTATTACTGGTTTTGCATAAACTTATCTAAGTGGTGCTTGTAACGTACATAAATAAGTATAATATGAAAAATTGTATGATTTACTGGAAAAGTTAGTGCTTGTGAAAGTGGGAAAAAAGTTGACCTACAAATAGTAGAGATTTACCATGTTTACATTGATCTCAATTTTTTTCCACGAACATCTGTGATTTTGTTATTGTTCTATGCAAGTCAACAAACTGTTGTCTGTGGAAACAAAAATATATGAATGCTTTGCATTTGCAATGATTTTTTAAAAAAATACTGATCTTCAAAATGTACCCATTCCTAGTTATAGAAGGCAGAACGAAGAATACTTAAATTTTTTATTTATTTCGGCGGTGAGTGGAAAGGTATTGAGAAAAATGATGGTTGTAAATAATTTTATTTGACAAAATGTTAACAACATGTTTACACATTTCAAAGGATTTTAAAATACTTTTTGGAAATTTTAACCACCTTCCATTTTTATTGGTCTTTCAAGAATATTGATTAAAAGTTTTGAAAAGCTTCTCAAATTATACCATTTTATTTTAAAAGAATGAAAACAATATTTTTATTTTCCCAAGATTAAAAACAATTTCGCTTAGTGTGTCTAACAATGTGTTCTGGTAGGAAAATAGAATGTGGAAACAATCTGGTTAGTGTAACTGCTTTCTGTATGGAAATGTTAAAAACGATTTGTGATGACTCTGGAACTAAGCCACAACTCTAAATAAATATCTTCATGGTTTGCTACCTCAACTTTCTTCATTAATAGGTGAACTTGGAAAGATTTAAACCACCCTGGTATAATACAAAAATGTGCCTCAACCCTTACAATACATGCACTAGGAAATAAATACAGTGGCTTGTGCTGGTAGATCCAGTCTTCACGCTTCCAGTGGTTAAAGCTAGTACTATTACATATAAAGCATCCCACTCAGATAAAGGTTAAAAGCCACTGTTTGTCCAAGCAGATGAGAGGTGTGAGTTGGTAAACATGAAAAAGGGATGTGTAATATAACTTTTCTCTAATGGAAGGATTCGTAATGTATTTGGATACCGTAAATTCAGACCAATGTCAACTGCACATAAAATTAGCTGCCCCTCTTATCCGGGGGCATATTTGGATATCGTGAATTCAGACCAATGTCAACTGCACAAGATGGCACCCCCTTATCCGGGGGCATATTTGGTCTACGTAAATTCAGACCAATGTCAACTGCACATAAGATAGCTGCCCTCTTATCCCGAGGCGCATATTTGGTTACGTAAATTCAGACCAATATCAACTGCACATAAGATAGCTGCCCCTTATCCAGGGCATATTTTGAATACGTAAATTCAGACCAATATTAACTGCACATAAGATAGCTGCCCCCTTATCGAGGGGCATATCTCGAATACGTAAATTCAGACCAATGTTAACTGCACATAAGATAGCTGCCCACTATCCGGGGCATATCTGGAATCCGTAAATTCAGATAATGTCAACTGCACACTTAAGATAGTTTTCCTGCCCCTTATCCGGGGGCATATTTGAATACCACGTGAATTCAGACCAAATGTCAACTGCACATAAGATAGCTGCCCCTTGTCAGCATATCTGCAGTCTGCGTAAATTCAGACCAATGTCAACTGCACATAAGATAGCTGCCCCCTTATCCAGGGCATATCGGGGTTCCGAAAAATTCAGACCAATTCCCTGAAAAATGTCCCCCAGGGGCATATTTGGATCTGCGTAAATTCAGACCAATGTCAACTGCACATAAGATAGCTGCCCCTTATCCGGGGGGCATATCTGGACTCTACGTGAAATTCAGACCAATGTTCCAACTGCACATAAGATAGCTGCTATCGAGGGCATATTTGAATACGTAATTCAGACCAATGTTAACTCGCATAAGGATAGCCTTGTATCCGGGGGCATATCTGGATCTGCGTAAATTCAGACCAATGTCAGCTGCACATAAGATAGCTGCACCCCCTTATCCGGTATATAATCGAGATACAAGTAAAATTCAGACCACTGTCCAACTGCACATAAGATAGCTGCCCCCATATCCGAGGCATATCGTATCTACGTAAATTCAGACCAATCTCAACTGCACATCAAATAGCTGCCCCATATCCGGGGCATATTTGAACTCTACGTGAAATTCAGACCAATGTCAACTGCACATAAGAATAGCTTTGCCCCATTGTCCGGGGCATATCTGGACTCTAGTAAATTCAGACCAATGTCCAACTGCATAAGATAGCTGCCCCCCTTATCCGGGGCATGTTTGGGGACTCTGCATTAAATTCAGACCAATTGTCAACTGCACATAAGATAACTGCCCCCTTATCAGGGCACATCTGAATACGTAAATTCAGACCAATGTCAACCCCGGGCGCACATAGAATAGCTGCCCCCTTATCCGGGGGCATACTGCGTAATTCAGACCAATGTCAACTGCATAAGATAGCTGCCCCCTTATCAGGGGCATATCTGGAATACGTAAATTCAGACCAATGTCAACTGCACGCCAGAAATTTTAGCTACTTTATATCCGGGGTATATCTGGATACACGTAAATTCAGACCAATGTCAACTGCACATAAGATATAGCTGCCCCCCTTATCCGGGGCATACTTGGATACACGCGTAAATTCAGACCAATGTCAACTGCATCAGATAGCTGCCCTCTTATCCGGGGCATATTTGGATATCGTAATTCAGACCAATGTCAACTGCACATAAGATGGCTGCCCCGTTATCCGGGGCATGTTGACACTGCGTAAATTCAGACCAATGTCAACTGCATAAGATAGCTGCCCCCTTATCCGGGGGCATATCTGGACTCTGCGTAAATTCAGACCAATGTCAACTGCACATAAGATAGCTGCACCCTTATCCGGGGGAATATTTGGATACACATAAATTCAGACCAATGTTAACTGCACATAAGATAGCTGCCCCCTTATCCGGGGCATATTTGAATACGTAATTCAGACCAATGTTAACTGCACATGAATAGCTGCCCCCTTATCCGGGGCATATCTGAATACCGTAAATTCAGACCAATGTCAGCTGCACATAAGATAGCTGCCCCCCTTATCCGGGGGTATATAATGGATACTGCGTAAATTCAGACCACTGTCAACTGCACATTAGTTAGCTGCCCCCCCTTATCCGGGGGCATATCGGCGTACACGTAAATTCAGACCAATGTCAACTGCACATAAAATAGCTGCCCCCCTTATCCGGGGCATATTTGGATACACGTAAATTCAGACCAATGTCAACTGCACATAAGATAGCTGCCCCCATTATCCGGGGGCATATCTGAAGTAAATTCAGACCAATGTCAACTGCACATAAGATAGCTGCCCCCCTTATCCGGGGGCATATCTGGATACGTAATTCAGACCAATGTCAACCCACATAAAGATAGCTGCCCCCCTTATCCGGGGCATATTTGAATACTACGTAAATTCAGACCAATGTCAACTGCACATAGATAGCTGCCCCCTTATCCGGGGCATATTTGAACTCTATAAATTCAGACCAATGTCAACTGCACATAAGATAGCTGCCCCCTTATCCGGGGCATATTTGAATCTACGTAAAATTCAGACCAATGTCAACTGCACATAAGATAGCTGCCCCTTATCGGGGCATATCTGAATCCCGAAATTCAGACCAATGTCAACTGCACATAAGATAGCCCCCCTTATCCGGGGCATATTTGAATACCTGCGTAAATTCAGACCAAATGTCAACTGCACATAAGATAGCCCCCCCTTATCCGGGGCATATCTGAATACGTAAATTCAGACCAATGTCAACTACATAAGATAGCTGCCCTTATCCAAAGGGCATATTTGGATAACAAATTCAGACCAATGTCAACTGCACATAAGATATAGCCCCCTTATCCGGGGCATATTTGGATACGTAAATTCAGACCAATGTCAACTGCACATAAGATAGCTACCCCCTTATCCGGGGCATATCTGAATGCGTAAATTCAGACCAATGTCAACCTACACATAAGATAGCTGCCCCCTTATCCGAGGGCATATTTGGATAAACGTGTAATTCAGACCAATGTCAACTGCACATAAGATAGCTGCCCCTTATCCGGGGCATATTTGAATCTACGTAATTCAGACCAATGTCAACTGCACGCCAGATAGCTGCCCCCTTATCCGGGGCATATCTGAACACGTAAATTCAGACCAATGTCAACTACACATATGATAGCTGCCCCCTTATCCGGGGGCATATCTGGATACACGTAAATTCAGACCAATGTCAACTGCACTTAAGATAGCTGCCCCCTAAAGATGGCTGCGTGTTTTATAAAAATGATAAATTTCCACTTGAATTAGTTTATAAAACAGTATATGTTATGTATGTTTGGGTCAGTTAATGTTTTATCAGGTGAACTTTCTGTTTCACGGAGTAAATTGGAAAACCAGGGCTTCACCTTTAGAATACCTTTTTGAAAACCTGGGTCCAATTTCACTTAAAGCCTGTAACCAGCCGGATTTGCTTACTGTACGATTTCCATTTCATATTTTCATACGCTGCTAATCATAAGCATAGGAAAAAGTCCTGTAACTTACGGGCGGTGTGTTATAGCAAATGAGTGTAGCAATATGTCCAGCTATAGGATTAAGCACAAAAGTTTCAAATTGGACCATTGTCTTTAACTTTGGTAGATGCTTTCGTAAGTTTGGTTTCACATTTCGGAAATTTGGCTGAAATTCAGAAATTGTAGCTTACATGTATTTCGGGTATAAAAAAGTGTCCCAAAATGAAAAATCAAAATTTAAGAAATGTTATCGCAATTTTCTGATATTTTGCAAAATCCCCGGCATTGTGTGTGTGTGGGGGGGGGAGGGGCTAACCCCCTTTACATTTAACTAACCCCCTTTACATTTAGCTTACTCCCCTGAGCCTCTCTAGCATTGTGTATGGCACTGATTCATTGTTCAAATAGTGAATTTTTGTTTTTGTTTGTTTGTTTGTTTTGTGATTATTTAGAGCTCGTAGTAATTTTGGCTTTTAAATGGTTTATTAATGTCAATGGTTTATTTAGATTGCTCTTGGGTTCAATATTAATAATAACATATGGTAACAAATTCGGAGGATTGGTTCCCCAATAATGAAGGCAAATGTCATAGAACATCTCAAATTATCAAAACATTCATTATTGATTTTATTTTCTTCCTCCAGATTGTACATATTTTAGGGTGTCCATCAAAGTGTTGTTATGCGATATAATTCACAACGATCACTACAATAATAATGCCCATTTATCTGCTGTGAAGTTGTAGTATAGATTTGTTTCACTGATTCCCTCAGTCAAGTTTTAAAATCCAGTGAGACAAATCCAATGAAAATTTCAAAACAAATTGTGCTAATAAAAATTAAAAAACCACCATTGTGTTTGTGGGTAACTTTTGTTTCAGTAGGGGTGAAATGGGCGAATAGGTAGTGATTTATTTATCATTGTCATTAATACATCCACAGTCTATAAAAGAAACACCTCATATTTTCTACCCCCACTTTCCGCTCCTCTCAACTTAAAAATATTTGTACCGCCAAAGTTTTCTGCAGCCTGCTCTATTTCTCTGAAATGGAAACCTAAAATCTACAATCATAATGGAAACCATTACAGGCCTGTTAAACTTTGTGAGTGCATACCGGTAATCATGTTCTGCCATCCTGAGTGTATGTCTTAATCCTGAATAAAAAAGCTTTGTGATTTAGAGTGCACACTCATTCAGGTAACAATATATATATATTTTTTGCAGGGGCAACCTCGCTTTCAAATGCCACTGCATTTGAGCTATTATATGGAAATACATGATCCGTTTAGATTTATTCCTTATGTCAGGAATTAAACTTTGATGTGGAACTATCGGACAATTGGGCATTTTTGCTGGTGCATGAAACATAAACCACAGTGTGGCTGAGAATCACAGTCATTTTCCAATCAATTTATGAATAAGAATGGCCTGCATGATATGTGAAGGAACGTGCTCAAAATGTGAACCCTCATTCGTTTACACTGCACTTGTGTAAAGGTGCTAATACTAGTAATAACCTCCAAATGCACAGACTGTGCAATAAGTGAAAAAAGTAACATTACAATTTGTACCTGTACATAAAACTCCATCCCTTGCATGTTAAAATATGTAACAAAACCTGGTGATGTTCCTGTCTTAGTTATCCCTCTCTTTGAATTCGCTTCAGTAATTGTATCTCTTATCACCCGGGTCCTTCCTCTCTCTGTCTGTCTTCTCATGGGGCGATTCAATCAACTGCAATCCACCATGCCCGATGAAAACCTACACTAACTTTACCGCTCAGGGTGGAGTTTTTATCGGTACAAATTTCAGCGACACCTGCGAAACTAATTCACACTTTTCCCCAAAAACAGCCTTCATCACTTACCCGATGTTCTTCTTATAAATAAACGTTTGTTTTCATTACATGTTTGCCTGTTTATCGTGCAAAACTTCAGCTGTTCTTCCTTCAAAACTTTGACAGTAGAGGACTCAGTCATACAAATTGACAACCTCGTTGTTTCAGAATCACATGTTTATACTGTGCAGTCAACATATATTATGTTAAAAGCTCAAGGAACATGGCAGAATGTGATGACATTGGGAGGAAATGATTTCAATCAAGATTATCTCCCAATTATCTATCCAGTTATATGGCGGCACTAACATCAGCGGTCCTGCAAATAGAAAAAATAGAAGAACATGTTAATACATTTTTTTCGACCGCACATAACATAAATAATCTATCAAAAATGTTGTTGGTTTCTGTTATATCTCTTAATTCTCCCAAATTGATGAACATTTTACCTGTACGCCTGTACTGGCTGTTATATAAAAACCCAAATTATGAGTTTGGTGAAGTGGTAAAGCATAGTCCTAAAAAAGGTCTATGAGGTCACTTGTCAAAATGTGATATCAACTCAGTCCGAAATTTTGAAACAATCTCTTTTTCTCTCATTCGATTTCTGGCGAATAGTCATGACAGTTGAACATCGCCAGAAATGGTCTAGGAATTTGGTACATTTTCCATGGGTGCCATGGTCGGCCGGTTTAGTCCATCGGTTGTGTTCTCTGCGTGATGGCGGTCGACAGAATGTGAGTTCGAATCCCCAGCGACCGTGGTACTTGTGTCCTTGAGCAAGACACTTTACCAAATGCTTCTTCCCACCCAGGAGTAAATGGGCGCGTGTGAGGGCAGAGTTGGTTGTTGTGTTTGATTAGCCCATATGCGCCAAAATGGCAGCAATTATACTCCCCAGGGAGCTGATGATGGTTTCTGGAATGATTTATGCGCCTGATGACAGGGGTAATAATGTACAGCGCTTTTGATACCTTGTTTAAAAGCGCTTTAAAATACCCCCACTTATTATAATATTATTATTATAATATTATTATTATATAAGGGGAGGCCCCCCCTTTCTGGGTTTGGCGCCTTCGAATCTTGCATTGCCAAGCGTTGCCTACAATACTCAGATTATGGGCACTCTCTTCCTCTCACATTGGAAATCCTGCATAAGGGCCTGGCCTGATATTACTTTTTGTCCAACGGACCTTAAATTTCTCTCCCACCACAATTTACTTAGTCTAGGTGAACAATTTTGAATATAACGTTTGGCGCCCTCTCTGCTTTTAAATAAAATAAATCGCATGGGATGTTTTGTATTTAATTCATGGGATCAACAGACTAAATGTCTCATCTCCAATGCTTCGAGACGACTGTACATTTTCAGCAAACTAAAGAAGAATGGAGTCACTACTGCCGATCTAGTCATGATCTACAAAATGTACATCCTCCTGTGCTGGAATATGAGCTCCGGTCTGAGCATCCAAGCATCACCCAGCACAAAGTCAATCCCTTCAGCGTGTACAACGGAGGGCTACGAATAATAGCATGCCCTTGCTATTATATGAGCAACTGTCAGCCCCTCCATGTTGATTAAACTTACAAAGGGCATACTAATATTGTTTCAAGATTTGCTAAATCTCTGCTGACATCTGAGAGACATCAACATTTCTTGCCTATTACCAGACAAATGACTGCCGGGCGAAGCCTCAGAAATGCGCTCAATTTAACTTGCCCGAATAAGAACAATAAGATACCAACAGTCTTCATCCGTCTATCATCCGTCATATAAATGCTGAATTTGTATAATAATGCCATTTCCTTGTTGACTGGTCATCAATGATATAACAATAATTTGTAATGCACTTATTATTATTGTTGGGGCTGGGCCCGTTGCCATCATATTTTTAACAGATTGTTGAGTGGGACAGGGTGGGGGGAGTACAGGGAAGCGATTGATCGTTCGGTCTCTGTATTGAATTAATTGAATTAAATTGAATGCCTTGAATACGCACAAACCTTATCAACAATCTATCGTTCCCTCCATGATCAGTTTAATTTTCTTAAATAAAAAAATATATATCCCCTTTTATATCTGTAGGCCTATGTCCTGATATTATATAATTATATTATTTTCGAAAATTTAAAATTGCCAATGCTATTTAATGTTTGGCGTAATTTTCGTTGTTGTAAACCAAATAGTTTTTAGTCTTTGGACTTTTGTTTGGTGAATAAACCGAAATGAATTTTAATTTGAATTTGAATATATTATAATTCATGATGTGCAAAAGGGGTCGAGGCTATCGCTCCCAGGTGCAGAGAAGGAACCTCCCCAACTTTTGCATCGTGCTTAATAAGAGCTGACTTTTTAACAGGACATGGAATCGGTGTCCTCCAGCAGCCTAGTCTTTTAAGCAGCAGCATTTTCCCAGGTCCAGCATTCTGCTGAGGGCGATCAGAGCATACTGATCGAAACGTCGAGTTGTAACCTCCACTTCTTTTCAGAACTAAGTACTACTCAATAGAGAATTTCTCATGAGTCACGCATTTAGACTTGTGCCCAAACCTGATGTTCTTTAGTTCGCAACTTCTTGGCGAGAGGCACAGCCTGATCTATCACAAGACCTCATCAAGAAAAAGACAAAATGATGGACATATCTTTCCCTGTCAAGGGTGCAAACAATCATTTTAATGTCTTATCACAAAAAAATCGTCTGAAACACAAAAAAATCATCTGGGCACATGTGCAAGAGGAGACGACCCATTGCTTCCTACCGCCATTTTTGGATTTTTATTTATTTTTTGGATTGCACAAGTTTTTGTTTTCCATCTTAATCCTTGTTTATTGGCCCATGCAGATTCTTGTGGGTTTTCCCTTTTCCCTTGAATGAGGAAGCCCTGCCTGAAGCAAAGGGGGTAAAATGGAATTTCAGGGGAAATTTCAGGTTCTGTCAGGACTGACTTGAGTGCAGTGATCTAATTAAAGGTTCTGCTTTATTTGGGGCATCACTTTCGTCCTTCATTATGTAGAATATATAGAATAGCCAGTCAATATTTGTAAAATCGAAAATTGGGGTGGGTGGGTAGGTCAAAAACAATTTGAGAAAAACATCGAAATTTAAAACATTGATCATTCTGAGTGGCCCCTTATTGAGTGGTATTATTTTCAGTCACATGAGTTAATCTTAAACTTGCACTCCGATTCCGTGCCACGTTGACCGTGCGTGACGATTTGTGCCTTGAAGTAGGCCTACAGATTGATGAAACCGTATTTCCAGCTCCCTTGATTCGGAAAAAAACACGTAAATTCTGGATACACGTAAATTCAGACCAATGTCAACTGCACATAAGATAGCTGCCCCCCTTATCCGGGGGCATATTTGGATACACGTAAATTCAGACCAATGTCAACTACACATAAGATAGCTGCCCCCCTTATCCGAGGGCATATTTGGATACACGTAAATTCAGACCAATGTCAACTGCACATAAGATAGCTGCCCCCCTTATCCGGGGGCATATTTGGATGTACACGTAAATTCAGACCAATGTCAACTGCACATAAGATAGCTTCCCCCTTATCTGGGGGCATATTGGGATACACATAAATTCAGACCAATGTCAACTACACATATGATAGCTTCCCCCTTATCCGGGGGCATATCGGCGTACACGTAAATTCAGACCAATGTCAACTGCACATAAAATAGCTGCCCCCCCTTATCCGGAGGCATATTTGGATACACGTAAATTCAGACCAATGTCAACTGCACATAAGATAGCTGCTCCCATTATCCGGGGGAATATCTGGATACAAGTAAATTCAGACCAATGTCAACTGCACATAAGATAGCTGCCCCCCTTATCCGGGGGCATATTTGGATACACGTTAAATTCAGACCAATGTCAACTGCACATAAGATAGCTGCCCCTCTTATCCAGGGGCGCATATTTGGATACACGTAAATTCAGACCAATGTCAACTGCACATAAGATAGCTGCCCCCTTATCCGGGGGCATATTTGGGCTCTACGTAAATTCAGACCAATGTTAACTGCACATAAGATAGCTGCCCCCCTTATCCGGGGGCATATCTGGATACACGTAAATTCAGACCAATGTCAACTGCACATAAGATAGCTGCCCCCCTTATCCGGGGGCATATCTGGATACACGTAAATTCAGACCAATGTCAACTGCACATAAGATAGCTGCCCCCCTTATCCGGGGGCATCATTACGGGAAAGCTCCATTAGAAACTTTCCGAGTTTGAGGCCCCAAACTCGGAAATCACACATCCTTTTCAATGCAAATTTTTTTAAGTGTGTTTACTGTGTCAATAAACTTATCAGATTAGATAGCTAATCCTGCGGTAACTGAAATGTGCACCGGCTGGCTGTGAGTTTGCAGAGAAAAATATCACATAGAAGGCATTAGTTTTCGGATTCCATTCTTGTATTTTCATTCTTTTGACAAAAAGTTATCATAGTTTCATTGTTTAATCCTGAAAAGGACCAGAAGTATGAGCTGAGCGTGCGGCACACGGTAACTCAGCGGCCGTGAAAATGCCAGCGTTGCGTGCGAATGGATATTTACTAAGGTTGATGCTTACTTATTAGGGTTTTGCAATAATGAGTCTAATATTTAAAAATCGATTCTAGTCGTCAATAAAGGTCGTTGGGTATATTTATTTATGATGGTCATATAGTTTTAACGGGTTGAACGAAAATAGTGAGCAACATTGTCCTACTTTTTTCAGGCGTATGTTTTAAATATGCCTGCGTCCTTCACACTCAACAGCGAGCCTTTGCATGGTAGGTGATTTAACTGCGTGCAATAGCCTACACATGGCGCTGTAGCAAAATAGGCCAAAAGCGTTTATTGTTTTGATCGGTGGGGAGGGGCAGCATGTGGGATGCAATTATTTTCTGCAATTCAAAATTGCCATCCTCAAAAAATTTTCCTTTTTCTTTTTGAGGATTCCCTCTTTTGAATCAAATTACAACAAACAAATTCCCCATTGAAAATCATTGCGACAATGGCGATTTCGAATGCAGAAAAAAATTCCGGCGGGATTGTAATCATCCATTATTTCAAGTCGTTGATATGACATGGGTTTTGAAAAGCGTTGCTTTTGGCGCTTTGCTAATTCATTGTGCACCATAGTACTTGGTTGAGGGTTAGACAAAGGCGTCCTGGTCTGAGGTTTTCGCGGGGCAATTTTTCTCGTGTCGTTAGCTTTGAAATCATGTTAAGACAGGCGCCGCCCCGCACACACACAGCTATAGAATTACCGCAACGTTACAAACAACTCGATCTACACGTACATGTATGTACACACACACACACACACACACACACACACACACACACACACGTGCTCGATCGGTGCGGTACAGGTAAATTATAGTACCCGACCCGACGAGCTAGCCTGTGGGCCGGCCGTGCGCATGTACAGAGCTGATATAGAGATCCATCGAAAGATCATGCTTTCGTTGGTACTCAGTGTCTCGTTGGTACTCTATGCACTTTGCACTGGTTCGCGTCAGCTAGTGCCAAATGTATATGTACACGGACGGTCGAAATAAACAACCGCCGATCCCGAGGAGCCGAGTGTGTTATGTTCTACGTACTGTACATGCATGCACTGCGTATATGTGTGCGTGTGGTGTGCGTATGTACATACGGTATGTAATGTTACTGTACTGACAGACAGCGTTTGCAAACTTTTAACAAAAGTTTTACAAATCTGACATTGTTAGAAATAATTAACAATGCCCCGCAAAGATCGTTTAATACGCATGAAAGAAACTGAACTGGCAAAATCAACCAGTAAGTGTAGAAAGCTGGATCGCTACAAAAAGTAATATTTTGTGGGGACGATCAGTCAGTGGGGGAGAAAGGGTAGGTGGGTCATCATTATCGTCAATGTACGTAATTCGCCGCACTCGTGAAATGACGCACCTACTTTTGGCTTAGCATTTCTCGGAAAACTTACAAAATTATGGCGTATTACTGGTTGCATAAACTTATCTAAGTCGTGCTTGTTACATAAATAAAAATTATAGTGAAATTGTATGATTTACTGGAAAGTTAGTGCTTGTGAAAGTGGAAAAAGTTGTTTAACCACTGATTTTACTAGATAGCCTACAAATAGTAAGAGATTTACCATGTTTACATGATCTCAATTTTTTTTCACGAACATCTGTGATTTTATTGTTCTATGCCGTCAACAAGCTGTTGTCTGTGGAAACCAAAATATATGAATGCTTTGCATTTGCAATGATTTTTTAAAGAAATACTGATCTTCAAAATGTACCCATTCCTAGTTATAGAAGAAGCGAACGAAGAATACTTAATTTGTTGTTTATTTCGACGGTAGTGGAAAATTATTGAGAAAATGATGGTTATGAAAATAATTTTATTTGACAAAATGTTAACAGCATTTTTACACATTTCAAAGTTTTAAAATACTTTTTGAAATTTTTTTAACCACCTTCCATTTTATTGGTCTTTCAAGAATATTGATTAAAAGTTTTGAGAGCTTCTCCAAATTATACCATTTTATTTTAAAAATCGAAAACAATATTTTTATTTTCAAGATTAAAAACAATTTCGCTTAGTGTGTCTAACAATGTTCTGGTAGGAAAATAGAGATGTGGAAAACAATCTGGTTAGTGTAACTGCTTTCTGTAGCACCATGGAAATGTTAAAAACGATTTGTGATGACTCTGGAACTAAGCCACAACTCTAAATAAATATCTTCATGGTTGCTACCTCAACTTTCTACTACATTAATAGGTGAACTTGGAAAAGATTTAAACCACCCACCATTATAATACAAAAATGTGCCTCAACCCTTACACAATACATGCACTAGGAAATAAATACAGTGGCTTGTGCTGGTAGATCAGTCTTCACGCTTCAGTGGTTAAAAGTAGTACTGGCTACATATCGCTTGTCACTCAGATAAAGGGATTAAAAGCCACTGTTTGTCCAAGCAGATAAGAGGTGTGAGTTGGTAAACATGAAAAGGATGTGTAATACTTAACTTTTCTCTAATGGAGGATTCGGTAATGTATTTGGATACACGTAAATTCAGACCAATGTCAACTGCACATAAGATAGCTGCCCTCTTATCCGGGAGCATATTTGGATATATACGTAAATTCAGACCAATGTCAACTGCACATAAGATAGCTGCCCCCCTTATCCGGGGGCATATTTGGATACACGTAAATTCAGACCAATGTCAACTGCACATAAGATAGCTGCCCCTCTTATCCGGGAGCATATTTGGATATATACGTAAATTCAGACCAATGTCAACTGCATAAGATAGCTGCCCCCTTATCCGGGGCATGTTTGGATACACGTGAGTTCAGACCAATGTTAACTGCACATAAGATAGCTGCCCCTTATCCGGGGCATATTTGGATACACGTAAATTCAGACCAATGTTAACTGCACATAAGATAGCTGCCCCCCTTATCCGGGGGCATATCGGGATACACGTAAATTCAGACCAATGTCAACTGCACATAAGATAGCTGCCTCCTTATCGGGGGCATATTTGGATACACGTAAATTCAGACCAATGTCAACTGCACATAAGATAGCTGTCCCCCTTATCCGGGGGCATATCTGGATACACGTAAATTCAGACCAATGTCAACTGCACATAAGATAGCTGCCCCCTTATCCGGGGGCATATTTGGATACACGTA
This sequence comes from Zoroaster sp. YZ-2022, assembly GCA_029582265.1. Taxonomy (NCBI): domain Eukaryota; kingdom Metazoa; phylum Echinodermata; class Asteroidea; order Forcipulatida; family Zoroasteridae; genus Zoroaster; species Zoroaster sp. YZ-2022. The sequence continues at coordinate 25,995,607 of CM055835.1, read as the reverse complement.
AATTCAGACCAATGTCAACTGCACATAAGATAGCTGCCCCCCTTATCCGGGGGCATATCTGGATACACGTAAATTCAGACCAATGTCAACTGCACATAAGATAGCTGCCCCCCTTATCCGGGGGCATATTTGGATACACGTAAATTCAGACCAATGTCAACTGCACATAAGATAGCTGCCCCCCTTATCCGGGGGCATATCTGGACACACGTAAATTCAGACCAATGTCAGCTGCACATAAGATAGCTGCCCCCCTTATCCGGGGGTATATAATCGGGATACACGTAAATTCAGACCACTGTCAACTGCACATAAGATAGCTGCCCCCCCTTATCCGGGGGCATATCGGCGTACACGTAAATTCAGACCAATGTCAACTGCACATAAAATAGCTGCCCCCCTTATCCGGGGGCATATTTGGATACACGTAAATTCAGACCAATGTCAACTGCACATAAGATAGCTGCCCCCATTATCCGGGGGAATATCTGGATACAAGTAAATTCAGACCAATGTCAACTGCACATAAGATAGCTGCCCCCCTTATCCGGGGGCATATCTGGATACACGTAAATTCAGACCAATGTCAACTGCACATAAGATAGCTGCCCCCTTATCCGGGGGCACATCTGGATACACGTAAATTCAGACCAATGTCAACTGCACATAAGATAGCTGCCCCTTATCCGGGGCATGCGTGAATTCAGACCAATGTCAACTGCACATAAGATAGCTGCCCCCCTTATCCGGGGGCATATCTGGATACACGTAAATTCAGACCAATGTCAACTGCACATAAGATAGCTGCCCCCCTTATCCGGGGGCATATCTGGATACACGTAAATTCAGACCAATGTCAACTGCACATAAGATAGCTGCCCCCCTTATCCGGGGGCATATTTGGACTCTGCGTAATTCAGACCAATGTCAACTGCACATCAGATAGCTGCCCCTCTTATCCGGGGCATATTTGGATATCACGTAATTCAGACCAATGTCAACTGCACATAAGATAGCTGCCCCGCTTATCCGGGGCATATTTGATACACGTAAATTCAGACCAATGTCAACTGCACATAAGATAGCTGCCCCCCTTATCCGGGGGCATATTTGGATACACGTAAATTCAGACCAATGTCAACTGCACATAAGATAGCTGCACCCTTATCCGGGGGAATATTTGGATACACGTAAATTCAGACCAATGTCAACTGCACATAAGATAGCTGCCCCCTTATCCGGGGGCATATTTGGATACACGTAAATTCAGACCAATGTTAACTGCACATAAGATAGCTGCCCCCTTATCCGGGGGCATATCTGGACACACGTAAATTCAGACCAATGTCAGCTGCACATAAGATAGCTGCCCCCCTTATCCGGGGGTATATAATCGGGATACACGTAAATTCAGACCACTGTCAACTGCACATAAGATAGCTGCCCCCCCTTATCCGGGGGCATATCGGCATACACGTAAATTCAGACCAATGTCAACTGCACATAAAATAGCTGCCCCCCTTATCCGGGGCATATTTGAATACGTAAATTCAGACCAATGTCAACTGCACATAAGATAGCTGCCCCCATTATCCGGGGCATATCTGAATCTAGTAAATTCAGACCAATGTCAACTGCACATAAGAGATCTGCCCCCCTTATCCGGTTACGTATCTTGATACCCGATAATTCAGACCAATGTCAACTGCACATAAGATAGCTGCCCCCCTTATCCGGGGCAGAGTGGGATACTCGTAAATTCAGACAAATGTCAACTGCACATAAGATAGCTGCCCCTTATCCGGGGCATATTTGAATACACGTAAATTCAGACCAATGTCAACTGCACATAAGATAGCTGCCCCCTTATCCGGGGCATATTTGAATACGTAAATTCAGACCAATGTCAACTGCACATAAGATAGCTGCCCCCCTTATCCGGGGGCATATCTGGAAACACGTAAATTCAGACCAATGTCAACTGCACATAAGATAGCTGCCCCCTTATCCGGGGGCATATCTGGTCACTCGTAAATTCAGACCAATGTCAACTGCACATAAGATAGCTGCCCCCCTTATCCGGGGGCATATCTGGATACACGTAAATTCAGACCAATGTCAACTACACATAAGATAGCTGCCCCCCTTATCCGAGGGCATATTTGGATACACGTAAATTCAGACCAATGTCAACTGCACATAAGATAGCTGCCCCCCTTATCCGGGGGCATATTTGGATACACGTAAATTCAGACCAATGTCAACTGCACATAAGATAGCTGCCCCCCTTATCCGGGGGCATATCTGGATACACGTAAATTCAGACCAATGTCAACTACACATAAGATAGCTGCCCCCCTTATCCGAGGGCATATTTGGATACACGTAAATTCAGACCAATGTCAACTGCACAGATGATAGCTGCCCCCTTAGCCGGGGGCATATTCGGATACACGTAAATTCAGACCAATGTCAACTGCACATAAGATAGCTGCCCCCCTTATCCGGGGGCATATCTGGATACACGTAAATTCAGACCAATGTCAACTACACATATGATAGCTGCCCCCTTATCCGGGGGCATATCTGGATACACGTAAATTCAGACCAATGTCAACTGCACTTAAGATAGCTGCCCCCTAAAGATGGCTGCGTGTTTTATAAAAATGATAAATTCCGCTTAGTTAGTTTATAAAACAGTATATGTTATGTATGTTTAGGTCAGTTAATGTTTTATCCAAGGTGAACTTTCTGTTTTTACGGAGTAAATTGGAAAACCAGGGCTTCACCTTTAGAATACCTTTTGAAAACCTGGGTCCAATTTCATAAAGCCTGTAACCAGCCGATTTGTTGCTTACTGTACGATTTCCATTTCATAAACGCTGCTAATCATAAGCATAGGAAAAGTCCTGCTAACTTACGGGCCGGTGTTATAGCAAATGAGTGCTTGGCAATATGTCCTGCTATAGTATTAAGCACAAAAGTTTGAAATTGGCCCCTTGTCTTTAACTTTGGGAGATGCTTTCGGAAGTTTGGGTTCACATTTCGGGAAATTTGGCTGAAATTCAGGAAATTGTGGCTTACATGTATTTCGGGTATAAAAAAGTGTCCCAAAATGAAAAATCAAAATTTAAGAAATGTTATCGCAATTTTCTGATATTTTGCAAAATCCCCGGCATTGTGTGTGTGTGGGGGGGAGGGGCTAACCCCCTTTACATTTAACTAACCCCCTTTACATTTAGCTAACCCCACTCCCCTGAAGCCTCTCTAGCATTGTGTATGGCACTGATTCATTGTTCAAATAGTGAATTTTTGTTTTTGTTTGTTTGTTTGTTTTTTGACGGTTATTTAGAGCTCGTAGTAATTTTGGCTTTAAATGGTTTATTAATGTCGATCGTTTATTTTAGATTGCTCTGTGGGTTCAATATTAATAATAACTAACATATGGTAACAAATTCGAGAGGATTAGTTCCCATAATAAATGAGGCAAATGTCATAGAACATCTCAAATTATCAAAACATTCATTATTGATTTTATTTTCTTCCTCCAAGATTGTACATATTTTAAGGGTGTCCATCAAAGTGTTATTGTACGATATAATTCACAACGATCACTACAATAATAATGCCCATTTATCTGCTGTGAAGTTGTCGTATAGATTTGTTTCACTGATTCCCTCAGTCAAGTTTTAAAATCCAGTGAGACAAATCCAATGAAAATTTCAAACAAAGATACAACAAAATTGTGCTAATAAAAAATTAAAAAACCACCATTGTGTTTTGTAGCGGCGTATAACTTTGTTTCAGTAGGGGTGAAATGGGCGAATAGAGTAGTGATTTATTTATCATTGTCATTAAATACATCCACAGTCTATAAAAGAAACACCTCATATTTTCTACCACCCACCACTTTCCGCTCCCTCTCAACTTAAAAATATTTGTACCGCCAAAGTTTTCTGCAGCCTGCTCTATTTCTCTGAAATGGAAACCTAAAATCTACAATCATAATGGAAACCATTACAGGCCTGTTAAACTTTGTGAGTGCATACCGGTAATCATGTTCTGCCATCCTAGTGTATGTCTTAATCCCTGAATAAAAAAGCTTGTGTTCGAGTGCACACTCATTCAGAGTAACCAGAATATATATATATTTTTTTTGCAGGGGCAACCTCGCTTTCAAATGCCACTGCATTTGAGCTAAATTATATAGAAATACATGATCCGTTTCGTTATTCCTTATGTCAGGAATTAAACTTTGATGTGGAACTATCGGACAATTGGGCATTTTTGCTGGTGCATGAAACATAAACCACAGTGTGGCTGTGAGAATCACAGTCATTTTCCAGTCAATTTATGAATAAGGGGAATGGCCTGCATGATATGTGAAGGAACGTGCTCAAAAATGTGAACCCTCATTCGTTTACACTGCACTTGTGTAAAGGTGCTAATACTAGTAATAACCTCCAAATGCACAGACTGTGCAATAAGTGGTAGAGTAACATTACAATTTGTACCGTAACATAAAAACTCCATCCCTTGCATGTTAAAATATGTAACAAACCTGGTGATGTTCCTGTCTGGTTATTCCCTCTCTTTGAATTCGCTTCAGTAATTGTATCTCTTATCACCACGGGTCCTTCCTCTCTGTCTGTCTTCTCATGGGGCGATTCAATCAACTGCAATCCACCATGCCGATGAAGGCCTACACTAACTTTTAGCACGCTCAGGGTGGAGTTTTTATACGGTACAAATTTCAAGCGACACCTGCGAAACTAATTCACACTTTTCCCCAAAAAAACAGCCTTCATCACTTACCCGATGTTCTTCTTATAAATAAACGTTTGTTTTCATTACATGTTGCCTGTTTATCGTGCAAAACTTCAGCTGTTCTTCCTTCAAAACTTTGACAGTAGAGGACTCCAGTCATACAAATTGACAACACCTCGTTGTTTCAGAATCACATGGCACATACTGTGTACAGTCAACATATATTATGTTAAAGCTCAAGGAACATGGCAGAATGTGATGACATTGGGAGAATATGATTTCAATCAAGATTATCTCCCAATTATCTATCCAGTTACTTGAGCGGCACTAACATCATCAGCGGTCCTGCAGATAGAAACGATAGAAGAACATGTTAATACATTTTTTTTCGACCGCACATAACATAAATAATCTATCACAAATGTTGTTGGTTTCTGTATATATCTCTTAATTCTCCCAAATTGATGAACATTTTACCTGTACGCCTGTACTGGCTGTTATAAGAAAACCCGCCAAATTATGAGTTTGGTGAAGTGGTAGGCATAGGTCCTAAAAAAGGTCTATGAGGTCACTTGTCAAAATGTGATATCAACATAATCTCAGTCCGAAATTTTCGAAACAATCTCTTTTTCTCTCATTCGATTTACGCGAATAGTCATGACAGAACATCGCCAGAAATGGTCTAGAATTTGGTACATTTTCCATGGAGTGCCATGGTCGAGCGGTTTAGTCCATCGGATTTGTGTTCTGCGTGATGGCCGGTTCGAATCCCAAACGCGACCGTGGTACTTGTGTCCTTGAGCAAGACACTTTACCATAAATGCTTCTCTCCACCCAGGAGTAAATGGGCACGTGTGAGGGCAGAGTTGGTTGTTGTGTTTGATTAGCCCATATGCGGCAAAATGGCAGCAATTGAGCTGTATACTCCCCAGGAAGCTGATGATGGTTTCTGGAATGATTTATGCGCCTGATGAGCAGGGGTAATAATGTACAGCGCTTTGATACCTTGTTTAAAAGCGCTTTAAAATGCCCCACATTATTATAATATTATTATTATAATATTATTATTATAATATTATTATTATAAGGGGAGGAGGCCCCACCCCGCTACGGGTTTGACGCCTTCGAATCTTGCATTGTCAGGCGTTGCCTACAATACTCCAGATTATAGTGGCACTCTCTTCCCCTCCACATTGGAAATCCTGCATAACCCTTTCAATCCCATTGTGCCAAATTGGCTCAAAGTTACATTCCAGTTGGATACCATGGAGTATTTTTGGCACACAAAAGTGCAGGTCCCTTGGTCCCCGCAGTGCCAAATGGCACTATGGCCATCTTGGTGGTAATCACTATGTCAACAGCGCCCTCTTTTGGCAGTGCGGTTACAAAAGGCACGCGCGCGTGGGTTTAAATAGTTACCACAACGCGTCCCTTCACGATCAGACATGGACGACGATGAGAGAGAACATATTTTGGAAGAAATCTTTGCTGATAGCGGGTCTGACATGTCCTCAGACGAATCTTCCCCACCTACGTCGGAAGACAGTGATGAGGAGCATATCCCAACCTCATCATCTTCATCGGAAAAGCAGAATTTCCCGGTCTGGATGGCGTGCAGCAAGTGCCCCGGACTATAAGCGTAAGCGACCGCCCGTGCAATTTACAGAACACACCGGTTGTACTCAAGATTACAGTAAGTTCTCACCCCTCCAAATCTTGCAACTGTACATTTGTCAAGCAGTATGGGAATTGATGGTAGAAGAGACCAATCGTTATGCAGCCCAAACTTTGTCTGCAGACACAGCCAATCCGCCTAGTGCTTGGACTCTGACAAATGTTCCCGAAATGATGGCTTTCGTCGCATTACTTCTATCCATGGGCATCAACAAAAGACCCCGATACAGCATGCATTGGTCCACGTCCGAAGTCCTCACGAAGTCCCCTGTATTAAATGGACCATGGCTCGTAATAGATTCACGGCAATCCTTCGATTTTTGCACCTCGCCAACAACCAAGCTGAAGACAAATCCCCTGACAAACTTTTTCAAAGTTCGCCCTCTACTGGACATTGTACTGCCATCCTTTCTTCGGATCTATAAGCCTGGAAGAAACCTCTCACCGACGAGACTATGGTAAAATTCAATGGACGAATCGGCTTCAAACAGTACATGCCACGAAGGCTGCCAAATGGGGATTGAAATACTTTTCTTTGAACGAGTCAGAAACCGGGTACACTTGTGCATGGAGCTTGTTCACGGGGTCTCAACCCATGTCGCCACCAAGTAAAACCACCATTGCTTATGCTGCAACGCACCATCCACCCAATCTTCCCGCACAAGGCAAAATAGTCTTGAATCTACTGAAAGGACTAGAACATAAGGGACATTGCATCTATATGGATAATTGGTTCAATAGTCCGGCTCTGGTATCCAAGTTGTCACAGCTAGGATTTGGAGCTTGTGGAACTGTGCGATACACCACACGAGGCATTCCAGATTTTGCAAACCCCAAAAAACACCACATGACAAGAGATGCTGATCCCCAGTTTTATCAAAAAGCAGGCCAACTATGCGTCGTATGGCAGGATACGAAGCGTGTCACTCTCCTGACAAACTATGGTGATTGCAGTGTCACCACAAAACAGATTCGCAGCAGGAAGAGTTCGACTGGATATCGTGAGCAAAAAAAACCATCCATAGTCAATGATTATAATAAATACATGGGAGGGTGTGATCTAGCAGGCCAATTATGCAAATATTATACGCACAATCACCGAACACTAAAATGGTGGAAAAGATTATTCGTCACCATGCTAGACATTTGTTTATTGAATGCTACTATCGCTCTACAATAGCATCCCTACAAACAGTCGCTTGTCAGGTTTGGAATTCGGGTGAAGGTGATAGAGGGTCTCCTTTCCACCTGGAAGTATAACCCAGCACAGCATGCAAATCAACTCGCGAGTTCCAGGCCTTCAAGTCAACATCCACACTTTCCTGGGCGCTGATAAAAGCGGAACTGTGTTGTATGCAGTACAAAGTTTAAGAGAAGACAAACTCGTATGATATGTAAACATTGTCATAAGCCAATGTGTGTAGTGCCATGCTTCGAGAAATTTCACAGCCAATGATTCAAGTTCATTCCCCTTGCAATCTCTGCCCACCCTCACCCCCCCCCCCCCCCCCCCTCTTCAATGTTGGGCCTCATCGTATGATATGTAAACACTGCAAACCCAACTCGCCCTCCATTAACAGCCCCAGAATTTACCCATGTGTGGTGGCCTGGACACCAGCCGTAGAGGCACCATTAGTGAGGGGTGCAAACGATCAGTGGTTAAATCTGGATGGCCCTGGGGACTGTATATGCGCTTGATCAGTTTTGGTGACATATTTCCATGCACTGTAATAGTTGTGGTGAGCTAAATAATTATGAACCTTTAACCACCGCTGAGTTCTGTCAAGTTTCAAGCGACATGTGATGATGCAGCCCAATCGGTGTGAAATTCTTGAGAACACGCCCATTGAAGTACATGTACCGATCGTGCCACATGTTTCAAGCGCGGTAACAACTTTATCGGCCAGACCTTTACGAAACGTCGGAGAAGCACAGCTGTACAAAGTTTAGAGAAGACAAACTCGTATGATATGTAAACATTGTAATAAGCCAATGTGTGTAGTGCCATATGCTTCGAGAAATTTCACAGCCAATGATTCAAGTTCATTCCCTTGCAATCTCTGCCCTCCCTCTCCACCCCCCTCTTCAATGTTGGACGCCTCGTATGATATGTAAACACTGCAAACCCAACTCGCCCTCCATTAACAGCCCTGAATTTACCCATGTGTGAGTGGCCTGGACAACAGCCTTAGATGCAACATTAGTGAGGGTGCAAACGATCAGTGGTTAAATCTGGATGGCCCAGGGACTGTATGTACGCTTGATCAGTTTTAGTGACATATTTCCATGCACTGTAATAGTTGTGGTGAGCTAAATCAGTATGAACCTTTAACCACCGCTGAGTTCTGTCAAGTTTCAACGACATGTGATGATGCAGCCCGCAATCGGTGTGAAATTCTTGAGAACACGCCCATTGAAGTACATGTACCGTGCGATGCCACATGTTTCAAACGCAGTAACAACTTTATCGGCCAGACCTTTACGAAACGGAGAAGCACAACTGTACAAAGTTTAAGAGAAGACAAACTCGTATGATATGTAAACATTGTAATAAGCCAGTGTGTAGTGCCATATGCTGAGAAATTTCACAGCCAATGATTCAGTTCATTCCCTTGCAATCTCTGCCCTCCTCTCCCACCCCTCTTCAATGTTGGGCCTTTTCGTATGATATGTAAACACTGCAAACCAACTCGCCCTCCATTAACAGCCCTGAATTTTACCGATGATGCCACATGTTTCAAGCGCAGTAACAACTTTATCGGCCAGACCTTTACGAGAACGTCGGGAGAAGCACAGCTGTACAAAGTTTAAGAGAAGACAAACTCGTATGATATGTAAACATTGTAATAAGCCAATGTGTGTAGTGCCATATGCTTCGAGAAATTTCACAGCCAATGATTCAAGTTCATTCCTTGCAATCTCTGCCCTCCCTCTCCACCCTCTTCAATGTTGGGCCTTTTCGTATGATATGTAAACACTGCAAACCCAACTCGCCCTCCATTAACAGCCCCTGAATTTACCGTGCGATGCCACATGTTTCAAAGCATAGTAACAACTTTATCGGCCAGACGCTTACGAAAGCGTCGGGAGAAGCACAGCTGTACAAAGTTTAGAAGACAAACTCGTATGATATGTAAACATTGTAATAAGCCAATGTGTAGTGCCATATGCTTCGAAATTTCACAGCCAATGATTCAAGTTCATTCCCTTGCAATCTTGCCCTCCTCTCCACCCCCTCTTCAATGTTGGACACTTTCGTATGATATGTAAACACTGCAAACCCAACTCGCCCTCCATTAACAGCCCCTGAATTTACCCGTGCGATGCCACATGTTTCAAACTTGTAACAACTTTATCGGCCAGACCTTTACGAGAAAGCGTCGGAGAAGCACAGCTGTACAAAGTTTAAGAGAAGACAAACTCGTATGATATGTAAACATTGTAATAAGCCAATGTGTAGTGCCATATGCTTCGAAATTTCACAGCCAATGATTCAAGTTCATTCCCCTTGCAATCTGCCCCCCCCCTCCCCCTCTTCAATGTTTGGGCACCGCCAACCCAACTCAACATTGAAGAGGGAGAAGAAGAAGAGGTACGTACATTAACTCCATCCAACTTGAAGTGATTTGACAGCTCTTATGTGTGCACATATTAATTACTGATTTCATATATTGGCCATGATAATTGTACTATTTATCTGTTATTGTACACTTCTTTTAATGGACATTGAAAGAGGCAGTGTCACATGAGTCAATGCAGAGGCAATCAGTTCAGGCAATCTGCAAGACAATAAAATACTAACATTTATATATTACAACTTCTTTTCATTGTAATGTTTTTACTGTCAGAAAAATGTGCATCCCGAGCATTTTGTTAGCCTGCAGTACCATTAGTTGCCTCTAAGTTGCTTGTAAAAGTACTCTTCTGTGACCCTGCCCATACAGTATTTCATATCACCTGAAAGACTAATAACTGCCTTTCAATCCATTGTCATGCGAGGGCGCTAAACACACAAACTTAGTAAAAATACCTCTGGTAAACAAGAGAGTCATTTCACTGACAACAGTGTGGTAACCAATGCATTAGTGACAAATATCTGTTGGTATTGAAAGGGATAAGGGCCTGGCCTGATATTACTTTTTGTCCAACGGACCTTAAATTTCTCTCCCACCACAATTTACTTAGTCTAGGTGAACAATTTTGAATATAACGTTTGGCCGCCCTCTCTGCTTTAAATAAAATAAATCGCATGGGATGTTTTGTATTTAATTCATGGGATCAACAGACTAAATGTCTCATCTCCAATGCTTCGAGACGACTGTACATTTTGAGCAAACTAAAGAAGAATGGAGTCACTACTGCCGATCTAGTCATTATCTACAAAATGTACATCCTCCCTGTGCTGGAATATGAGCTCCGGTCTGAGCATCAAGCATCACCCAAGCACAAAGTCAATCCCTTCAGCGTGTACAACGGAGGGCGCTACGAATAATAGCATACCTTGCTATTATATGAGCAACTCTGTCAGCCCCTCCATGTTGATTCGCTTACCGACAGACGTACTAATATTGTTTCAAGATTTGCTAAATCTCTGCTGGACATCTGAGAGACATCAACATTTCTTTGCCTATTACCAGACAAATGACTGCCGGGCAGAAGCCTCCAGAAATGCCAAGCTCAATTTAACTTGCCCCGAATAAGAACAATAAGATACCAACAGTCTTCCATCACGTCTATCA